>QYTT01090590.1:33305-53612 GCA_006980735.1 Dasypogon diadema
ACAATAGATTGTATTTTGTGTCCATTAAGATGGGGTTTCATTGATGGTAAAGGACGTTTCAGTCCAGTGAAATTACTAGGGTAAAAGTTTTGCTACATACATTTCTGGAAACCACAAATGTGCTCCCCAATCTAATATTAAATATAATTCAATCACTTAAGTGCACAAACACGTGCAAAAGAACTGAGAAATGTGAACCTACACATGGTTATAGTTCGTAAGATTTTCTGTATGTTTTCGAGGAAGTGAAAGCCTAAATTTGTTTGAAAACATTTCGCTTCTTTGAAAATATCCGAAAAAGTTCACGTAGGTGATTTAGAAATTGAAAAAGGGTGGGCTAAATATATTAATTTTGTGCACCAGATTCTATTCTGAGCACTGCTAATTTTCCACTTTGTTTGCTTTAAAATATTGTCCTTGTTGCCAAACGATACATTTTTTCCACTTTATCAAGTTTCTTTTATATAATATTTACATTAGAAGTTAAGATGCATTGCAGTTTTTAATATAATTTTATCAAGAGGCTGTATACAGTCTAGAATGATAATTTGATAATTTTGCTGTTTTCTTAAATATTGTTTGAAGGACGAAACGATGAAGAAAGTTCTAGTCCTGAATTTTACACTAAACATTTTCAATTTCAACAACACGACGTTAGTCAAAATTGCTTTTCTGAAACATTTATTAGGACCGAGGAATTTCAATATCAATTGATGGTAAATTTTTAAAGCATTTTTAGCATTATTATGATCCTAAATTTTGACACAAAAAGAGCTAGCGCGTGGGACTGCAATATGCAGGCTATTGATTAGCACAAAGAAGGGTAGCTACTTGAATAGTTCGGTGATCAGCGCATCTGACCGGATTCCAGTGAATTTTATGTCTACGGATTATTCTACAAAAGATCAGTCGATGTTTAAATATCCAGCGATAGTTACACCAAGGCAATAGTCTCATTTCATCGGCAGTGAACTTAAAGACTTATTTTGAAATTATTTTAACTTGAATAATGCAGTGAGTCCTACCTCCTAGCGTGTGTAAGGATAATAAGGAGGAACACTAGTTTAAATGGATTAAAATATTTGTTACAACTATGCAGAGAGCCCCAACATTTCACCGCATATCTCACAATCACAAAAATACGGTCCATCTGGACACCTGAACTACGCCATTAAAGAAGAGAGGTGGGGAAGGATTTGGAACACGTTTGAGAGATATCACACAGGTTTAAGTTTTGGACGTAGTATTATAACAGCATCCCCACGTAGCTTAACAAATTATTCAAATAAATATCAAGAATTCTGTCGTCGGCAAACATATGAATTGGATTAGAAGTACGGAATAACTCAATATATATACACTATTGCCTAAATGGAACGCTAAAATAGGATATTTTCATTCCAAATAAAAAAATAAAGGTCAAAATTGTCTGCCGAAAGTTAATATAAAGGAGCAAATAGCCAAGTTGTACCATGTTCCCTAGAGATGTTCATTTCAGACTCACTTTAGTTGTGGAGATGGTTATTCAATTTTTCGATTAAGAACGTTATGAAATGGCAATACCTAAACGGAAGCTATACTGGCGATAATTAATAGCATTTCTTTACTGTAATGCAGATCATTGAAATTTTTAGATTGATCACTACAATACCTACAGGCCAGTCGATGATTTCAAAAGTTAATGTAAAGCCAAAAGTAAATGACAAAAATAACCAGGGAAATAGAGTTCATATTTTGATGTTCTGAATTATTGTAATACTATCAATAATTATAATATTAGATATCATCTTTCACTCGGACAACACTTACCCCCATTTTAGCCCAATCACAATGATCAAAATCGGAGCGCTTAATTGAAAACTTATAGAGCACACACTATTCACTTATAAACTCGTGCCATTCGACAATGATCCAACTTTGCAAGCTTCCATCACGGTAAAAATTCAATTCAGTGGGCGAAGTTTAAAGGGATTGGACCCCCTAAGAATAAAAAAATAAATAAGAATGTAAGATTTTTAACAAATTAGCTATTATTGTAATTTTTGGGATGCAATAGCATTGATTACAAAGATTTTCGCTCTCTTATATTTAAGTAAGTCTGCTATTAAGAAAATTGCACACCAAAGAGAATATGCCAAAATTTCTTAATTAATATTTTTCTCTCTACAAACTAAATTTCGCACGTCTTAATCCCTATAGAGATCAGTATCAAAAAGGATAAACATATATATGCGTTAAAAAGGTAAATACATATATCGGAAAAAAGCCATCATTAACATGATCTCTCTAAATATTTAACTTCTTTGCTCACGTCCACTGCTCAAAATTAATTACAAAGTAATTTTATAAAATCTGGTTCAGTGAATATATTTTGCTTCAGGGAAAACAATAGAAAGAAATTGTTGTAAAATAAGAGAAAACTTTGAAAAATCCAGTATCACGGATTTAGAATAAATTTTCCATTTATCGATTCTTACTCGACTTCTAGAGAGATTATTTTCCATTAAGAATTATTTAATTTTCTTGAAAGGGCTACGTGATTACGTTCAATTCTCTTGAGAGTTCATGTACAGGGGATTTGCTATTTTCAATGAATTTAATGTTTTTTCCAATTGTCTTGCTTTTGTATCATGAGGGAATTTTTATTATATTGTTTTGAAAGAAAAACATTTGATATCAATTTAATATTAATTTGATTTTTTATAGAGACGTTCACTCAGTTTACTTGATTGTACAGAGTAAAGAACTCAGAGGGTCACGCTTTCTAAACTGTATTTAAAAATAAAATATTGCAAAACTGAAAACAGAGCACTATTACAATAAACTATAATTGTAGCACGAAAAAACCCCCCATTTATTCAACGTCAAAATTTCTTTTGACAAAATCCTCCTCGAGAGAAAGCCAACAATAAAATCTCCCGTGGCAAAGTGGGAGATTTTTGGGAGATTTCTTCATTTCCTAGGTGGCTCTGCAGCATCAGAACTGAGATGAGGACATGGTAGGTTTGTGGTTCCATCCTACTTGAAGATCTTTATTTTTTTCTTCCTTATATAAGCTTTTAGTTTTTGCACGTTTCTTTAATTTTCAAGTTTACCGAAAGGAGAAAATGAACTTCAAATAAAAAGAAAAACAAAAAATTTCCTCTTCTTTATAATTTTCATTTACAGGTCATTCCCTTTGTAAAATCAGCATCGTCACAATTTCTGAAGTTTCTCTTTAAATTTTAATTTTGCCTGATTCTTTTTGTTAACACGTTAACTGCCGTCATTTAAAAGCTCTCTCACAACAAATGCATTTTACCATGTAGTTCTCTCACGAAAGCTTTTATGCTGGCGCAAGCCGATGTGTTAATGGGAATGCACATTCCGTTATTAATTTTGCAATAACGGTTCAAGTTAACTAAATATTGTATTGTTCTTCTTATTTCTTCTATTATGGGCTTTTTGTTCCTTTCACATATTTTAAAATATAAATGTTCAGAGATTTGCAAATCCGCACGCGCAGGATGCTGCCGCAAGGAATATTGGGTTGAGAGATTTTGTAATGGTTGGCTTTGTGATTGAGGATTCTGAAGTGGGGAATATCGTGCCCAAGCCTGGTAGCACAGTGCGATTTGAACAAACTCCTCTAATACTGGAGCATTTGATGCAGTTTAATGAGAACTCATGCAACTCATCATTAATTTTTGCTGGCTGAAAATAGAAACAATCTAGGCTTCAAAAATACCTTGAAATTCCATTTAGTATAATCACCGATAAAGCTACCTAGCACCAAAGAGCTTTAGAATAAATATGAAGTCTAAAATAGAACAGTACTATGTATGCAATCAGTAATTATTATTGCCTATACTATTTTAGACCTACTATGGAACCCTTTTAGGAAGGATCTGCAAGCTTGGAAAACCAAGCGAATGGATATTCTATAATGCGATGCAACGGGGGTAAAAAACAGGAGGGTTCCCTGTTAATTTCCGTAGCAAAATGTATACGCTAAATGCTAATAGGGTTTAGCAGAAAATCCCTTAAATTATTAAATAACGTGATTATTGCGTACGAACTCTTCTATTATTTTTCGAAGAAGATAAGGAGACTATATGGAAAGGAATGCGACACCTCCAAGCAAATCATCTGGAGGGACCATAGAGCAAGCATTCTTGGGAGAAAATAAGGTAGCAAACAATTGTGATGGTATTAACAAGGCCATACAGAAGGATTTCACCACTATACCCAATTTAATTTTTGTATGTTCTATGTTCAAAGTCTGATGGGTTTTGAATGATATAATTATTTGTTCTACTTTCTTTGTACTTAATCTGAAATATAATCTGAGTTTTAATCAATTGCCCGTTCTCATGTTTCAATCAATTGCTCATAATTTTTTGTCGTTATGGTCATCTAATAAAGTCTACAGTTCGACTTGGATCTCATCTAGTTTACCGAAACCCTGCAAATGAAGAAATATATGAAAAGCACAAGAAACTGGAAGGGTAAAAGGTTCGACATAAAAAGAACCCTCTTGGTTTTATGAATCATTATTAATAAATAGGTGCTGGTTTAATCGAGCGGCAAAAAAGGAACTTCTCAATTTTCTTACAAATATTGTAACTGAATCTACTGATTGCAACCTAGGTTCCAAGCAACTTATTTTGTGAAAGGATCCAATATTTGAACATAAGAACACCCAATTAAATGGCACTGCTACAACCACTGGACCACCGATTTCTCTGTACACTCTGTACAAATTTGAAGAAGGCTGCTAAAATACTTCCAACCGCTTGTGGAATACATCTACTAGTAATGTATTATTAATTTCCAAGAGCTCCCAGTGCATCGTATCTTTCCAGTTCCATTATGCCATCCTGGGATAAAAACCTGTGGCCAGATTATGTCATTTGATTTGAAACATTGACGACCGAACTTATGGAATTTTTACATTGAGTACGATCATCGCTACATTCGAATCGAAATACATAATCTGGCTGCTGGGCACTATATCCATATCCATTCCCGGATATTATTAATGAAAAAAGGCATTCAGGTATTTGGTGTGCCAATAGAAAGCCATCGTTTTTCTTGTTGCATCGTAATAGCTTATGTCGAACCCCTGAATCAACGTTAAACTTGATTATAACATTCTCCTCAAACACATTCTGTGTATTGTATCAACGTTTTTATTATACCCAAAAACGATGCCATGTTGAATAAGTCAGTGGTCGCTCATAACAATAATTCTAGATTCATCAAGATACACTCCTCCCAATTTTAAATCTACTTCATTTAACACAAATAACAAGTTCATGAAACACCTTCCACAAACAAGTGGTTTGTTAACCAGAAGCAAATAGTTAACAACACATTTATCATCGCATCACAAAACTCTAGGCCTAATGAAAATGGGAGGGAAGTGTCTTTTAATTAATTTGGAGGAATTAGAAGATATGAACATGTCTTGCCTGAGTATCTAATGATATGCATGAAGTCGATCTAAATTAATTGAAATGCGTAATTTCCTCGTGTAAGAACAGCTTGTAATTGAGAATGATGCGCAACAGTGGAAACTAGATGAGATGGAGTCTGGATGAATGGATGGATGGATGATCTCGACTGATGGAAAATTTCTTTTCGATGGTGTTTGCATATTTAGCTCAGTAAACAAGAGCAGTAATTAAACAAAGATCGAATTCTAGCTAATTGTGCTATGCACACTTTCAAGCAATTATCTCCTTAGTCTAAACAATTTATCTTTAAGGAAGATAGTTTTTAATAAAAAGGATTTAGCTTGTAGTATCTAAAAGAATTTCTAAACTAACAAATCTTTGGCGTGTTAAAGGCAAAAAATTACTTTTAAAAAGTTTCAAGTCCTCTTTTGTGTCATTCGAGACTTTTTTTAACACCACAGTAATCATGTATCATTTTAAGGTAATAATAAATTATCACCTGCCCTGCGGTCTATGTGACAAATTGTCGTAAAAAGTGTTCCCCTCTTCCATCCACGATGGAATTTTCCATTTTTCATTGTTTTCAACTAATGACAAAGTGCAGAGGAAACGTGAGCCAAACTTCCGTTTTTAAATGGCTTCGATTTATCTATTCGAAGTCCGGAATGGAAACAACTGAACCGGATGTCAAGGGATGAAATCAATTCGTTCAAGATTTAAACAATTAAACTAAACGTTGTGCACAATGAATTGGTTGTCATATATGCGTAGTAAATTCTCAAAGGGTTGCAAGGGAATACGAGTACGTGTGAACAGTAAGGAAACTTGCAGCACGTGAGAACCCTTAGTGTTTTATATTCTACATCACAGCTACCATCAATAGGTACTCCTTCTACTGCTTTTAACACTTCTTCCTACTTTAGAATGTAATTATAAATTTAACATGAACTATTCGCGTAGAATGGAGAAAACAAAAGCCAGGAAATCTTAAAATTACGAAATCAACATTAAACATATACTAAACGTAAATAACCAATTGAAAATTTTGTCTCTAGAAGAATACTCGAAATAAAATCCATAACAAATTCTTAAATACAACGTCGATAAAAAGATCAGAATAAGGTCTTTACTTAAATAATCCTTGAGGTGGGAAATTTCATGTGCTCTCATGAAAATATTCAGAAAAAATTTCCATCCTAAAATAATTCAAAGTAGCTTTGACAGTCATTCAGATTTTCTCTACACTTTCTCTCTAAAGGGTGTCCCATCAAGAACGGAAATTTTAAATTTGGCGCCATTTCTGCTTCTATGCGTTGATATAGTCAAACCACTATGACAGTTCGATTGTAGACAGTCCGCCATTATTAAATATGGCACAACAACATATTCCTATTGTTAAACATAGTTTCAAAAACGATAAAAGTTTGATTGCCTCGATTCGCAAATTGCATCCATTTTTTGGTAGACAAAATGTTCCAAGTGCATCAATTGTGAAGAGAATAACAGAGTGGGTTGATTATTGATGTCAAACCATCAACATTTGTTCGACTAGGTCATTCAACAGAAAACATCACATCTATTCGCCAAAATGTGACCGCAAGCCCGAGAACATCTATTCGGCATTGTGCTCAAGAATGGAGCATTTCAAGAAGCATTCTGGAGGGAATTCTTCCGAAATATTTGAACCTTCATACGTACAAAATCCAACTGATTCAACAACTCAAGCCTGCAGATCATTTCTCTTCGAAGACACTGGCGGAAAACAAATCAATCAAAGATATGGGGTATAATAACCCAGTTTTTTGTGCCTCAACTGAATGTGGTTCCATCAGGACGGTGACACGTGCCACACATCACGAGACATTCCCTGGTCGTCTAATCTTCCGTTTCGGGGACCAGAATTGGCCGCCTAGATCATGTGGTTTAACGCTTTTGGACTATTTTCGCTTTCTACAGCTATTTGTCATAGGGGCGATTACTAAAACTTACAATTTACTTGAAAAAAATGTATTTCAAAATAGAATACCTTCCAAAGAAACTTACGTTGCACCCATGAAGTATGGTCTCTCTTCTTAGGGAGCTAAAGTAATCGACTAAGTAAGAATAATTTCAGAATCGATTTAGTAATGATTACAAGTCTATTGTGATGGTAAATACATGTTAATGCACTTTTGATACTATTAAACTATCGCTTTTTAGAACACGGTGACCAGAAATAACTGTCAATGTTTTTTATTTTTTATTTTAATGTAAATTAGGGAAATTATTTACATTCAGGTATTTTGCAGCACGCACATACAACTGATTTTGACATTTCAATTCAGGTAAGTTTTTTCTTTCACAATGGACGCCAAACGTGAGCTTGTCATAAATCTGTTTTTGAAGAATTACCGAAAGCGTGACATTATAAAAAAGCATGCCCAATCTGCCCGATTTGTTGAAAAACATATGCAAATATCGAGAAATTCAATGCAGACGATATTAAAGAAAGATTTAGGATTCATAATGTACAAGAAACAGCGAATCCATGGTCTTACGGAAAAACAGAGACCATCTCCAGAGTCGAAAGAAGCCTGGTACATAGGGGATGAAATTTTATTTTCCGACGAAAAGTTGTTCCTGCTACAGGACAGCCACAATCAATAAAAAGATCATGCTCTGGAAGATAAATTAGAAGTAGAACGATATCAAAACGTATCAGTCCAAGGTAATGGTTTGGAGAGCGAGTTGTATCAAGAAAAGGGAAGCTCCCGCTCCTTTTCATCGATCCGGAAGTAAAAATCGACACAGAGTATTATATCGAACACTTTTCGGAAAACCATTTACTTCCCCATGTTACAGATTGGTATGGGGATGGATATTACTGTTTTCAGCAGGATGCAGCGCCATTACATTAATCAAAACGCGCTCAATAGTGGTGTCAGGCGAATTTACGGCATTTCGTCTCACCCAAATAATGCCTCGCAGCATCGCCGGATCTAAACACATTAGAGATTAGACTTTTCTGTCTGGAGCTGCATACTGAGTAAAATTGGAAGTACGAAAAGTCTAACAATAGATCAATTCAAGAAGCGTTTGCTACAAATTTGGGATAAGACGGGACAAGACATCGTACCTACCGCCTGCAAAGAGGGAGCCATTTGAGCTCAGTCAATAACTTTTGAAATCTAATATGTCTTTAATTAGAAAATATTCTATATATTGGATTTCGTCCATCCATTTGGTTTTTATTGCAATTTGCTTTAGTGACACGTATTTCTGGTCACAGTGTATACATATACATCCATTTGAAAAATGAGTACATACTACTGAATTCATTCTGAAACATTTTTCCATTCACATAAGGAATAAAATCAATTGAGCTTTCACGAAAGATGACGCCATGCTGGCGCGACAGAGATGAGCCATATCTACAAGTGGTTTCCCCATGAAAATAAATTGCGTATGTACATAACCAGAGTCGTTGTAATACAAACATTTGTTTGGAAGCGAAAATCATCATCAAATGTATCACATATCGCTCTTATACTGTAATTAAAGAATTATGTAAATATTCACTATTATTTTCTTCAGGATCATTATAGTGTACGATTTCTTAACAGAGCACTTTAAACTGTGATATCAATGTTATTTTTATTGGGCATAAAAAATTTTGATAATTTCGATGAATATGTTTCAATATTTTTCCTTGTAAATTAAATGTGTTTTTCAGAAGGTTTCACCAAAAATATTTAATTAATCATAGATACTAGAAAGAGTAGAAAGTTAAAAAAACATGTTCTAATGAAACAATTAATATTTCACCTTTGTAAAAAGACTGGTTAGTGGTCCTTCAAATCACAGTCTAGCTTCATACTTCCAACTTTCTTAAAAGCGCTAATAGACAATTAAATTTATATCATGAAGGCCACAACATTCTCAATGATAATAACTACGCAAAAAGCTTTAACCTTTGCCTATAAATGAAAATAATTGAGTTTTTTATGAATACATATATCATAGAAAAATTGTGATGATTTCTGTAGGCCTACATATTAGCTGTGTTTTTTGCACAAGATCCATACAGATCTCAAGATCGGGATCTCACTTAGGCACGTAATTGCAACGACAACACAAGATCCCGATCTTTATACAGATCTTTGGATCTTTAAAAATCTGGAAATTAGTACTCGTTTTCATATGTAGGTGCATTATTCTAGTCTTAGATGTTGGTACAACTTGTTGTCAAACTCAAAGACTGGTCTTAAAAGTGAGCAAATATGTATAATACAAGATTGTAAGGAATAAAAACACAAGTAAAATTTACACGTCTGAAATATTGCAACTTATTACCTACAGCATAATAAATTAACACCTTACAATTACCATCTGATAACTTGATAATGATTATCGGTACTGCCAACGTATAAAACTAGTTCCAATAAGATCCCGATCGTTTTTTTGCCTACAGATCTGGATCTTGTAGCAAAAAAACGCAACTATTATTATAGAGCTGATTCCAGAACTGAAAACACCAAAATATTTAAACGCGGATAACTTTTTCTAAGAATATAACAAAATATTATAAACTTATTACTAGACAGTGGATTTTATGCAATTAATTTCATATTATTTTGAAGTGCATGTAGAAAAATTTTGATTGCATAGAAATTTATTTCACCCATACCGGTCTTCGAGCGGGCTGAGGCGCAGGTAAACAGATTTTCTCCCCTGTTGGCGTAGGTTCGAATCCCGCACAGGACACAACTATTATCTGGATACCAGTGGTTGAGGCAATTCTACTGACAAAAATTGTACTTATGAAGCCACTAGGATGTTGCAAAGTAATAATTTCATACCAAAAGTTGTGGCTCACTTGCAACATTTATCAAAATATTAAATTAAAATTATATTAAAATTTCCCAATCTCCATTACCCCTATTTCCTTCCGCCTAAGCTGTGCTGTGTGCATCATAGGGTTGTACCCTGAGCTTAGGCAATACCTTCGACATATATGCACTTATATTTGCATATTTTGGCCAATCTGAAGTTATTGCGATAGAGCAAATCTGCGTACTTTACAGGTTGTTTACTGGACATATACCGAAGTTCTACCATCTATAAATACAGAAGCGGGGAATTATTTTTTTTATTTTGTCCTAAGTGCAATTATAATAAAAGTATAAGAAAGATTGAATGTCCCTTGCCACCGAATGAATTACATCTGAAAGTGCCAACCTTAATTACTGAACTTCATTTTGAATTCTTATATAAATATATTTGGAAGGTTACTCCCCATTCGATTGTCATCCCGATTTTCTCAACCACTCGTGGGCATACTATATCATAACAGTACAGGAAGTTTAAAACGGTGAAGTTGCTTCCTATAAAATACGCACAGCAACAAATTATATAGGGCTTTACCTGGTTACCTTATTCCCCTAAGACTCCAAAATTAGAAGGGAGGATGAAAGCTTTTAAGGACAATTGTCGCTGTCACTCATGATTTGTGGTAATGGGAAATTAGATACCGGCAACGAAATTCAAGTGAATGGTTCCTTCTGTTGTACAATCTCCTTGAATTTGCTTTTCCTTGAAGCAGATAAGTGGACCATTTAGTGGAAGTAATTGATCATATTCTTTAAGAATGATTTAGTTCTTTTTGCCGAATTTTAGTGGCTACTGGTAGCAGCTTTTCAGTAACGCTCGGAAATTAAAGCAATTTGTGTAGGTATTTACCCCAGCTGTATAAAAAGTTCATAATAATGTCCAGAGGGAAATTAGAATTGAAATTGGATCAAATAAATCATAGTGACAAACGAGCAATACGGAAGATAAATGAGATTTACATTAAAAATTTTCTTAGTTTTTTATTAGAAGCAGGTGAGACAACAAGTTATTAAAAATGTCTGTCAAAACATTCATACAAATTATTCTTAAAACTGCATTGATAGTACAAGGCCGATACGGCAGTTATTTCAAAAGAGAAAAAGGTGAAGCTAAATTGAGCCGTTGAAAAAATGAAATAAAGAGTTTACTAAACTCAAATTCTTGCAGATTAGTAGTATACTATTGAGAGTTACTTTAGGATTTATACACAAGCACTTTTTTTGAGTAGATAAACGATTGTATTATTATCAACTGTGAGGAAAAGTTCAAAATTTGCAACCCTATATAAAATCCTGAAGGTACAAAAGGCAACATCTGCCACAGTGTCGCCGAGCTTGGACCCACTATCCCCAGATTATTCTTTTCTATCTATTCTATTCTTTAAATAATTTCCAATCGAAAACCTAGTGCTCTATTTGCTAAATTATATAAAGTTTTCCATTAGAAACTACAATGAAACACTCTGAGAAAACTTGACGTCTCTTATATTGAGTAATTTCTAACATTAAAAAGCTTATCCTGGGTGGACATTTGTATCTTATATAGATAGCACAAATAATATTAACCCTTACGACTACTTTGTAATTTTAATGGTGATTAACTATTTGCTTTATCTATTCTCCAAAATCCACATATGATAGGAAAAACCTGCACTTGTTTGGATCAATTTTAGCACAACCTTCCTAAGTTCTTCAATAATGTCTCAAGCAGACGAAAGCACTAAGTGAATTAATGCTCCTCAAATACATGCATCATCCTACCTAGAAGAAAATTAAACTTCTTGCCACGTAAAATGAAATTTCATTGCTGCTAATACACAAGAACAGGAACATGTCCTCCTTTATGGTAAAGTAAGTCATCCTTTCTGCATTCTTTGCATTTTATTGAGTAGCACTAAGTCTATTCGGGTGCAGCGAAACTACTGCGACATATAACAGGGTCTCCCATTTAAAGTGATCGATCAGCATCCAGTGTCTTCATGAGACAAATAAAAAATTGTATGGGAGGGGGGATTTTCGAGATAACGACACTTGAAAACTGTTTGGTCGTTTTTTTACGATGAAGGTCGTATAGCTTATATAAAACATGACACGTGCACGAATCTAATGCCATATCGTAGGGAATACTAGTGGTGATTAAATGCGCAAATTTCTCGAAAATAACTCAGATTGACATGCACCAAAAGTTTTCCTTTAATTTAATGTGCAACATGTATACACCTACCTCCTTTCGTTTTCTGGATAATCAGTCTCGAAGCCGATCTTGTTCTGCGTCCATTTCTATGAGCGGTAACTAAGAAAATTCCCAGAACAATAATAAGGGGATAAATTTGTGTCAGTTAGATATGGGCAAATATTTAGGATGGTAATTTAACTAATTTCAGAACAAGTGAGAGATTGAAAAGTTTTTAGGAGTGACCCCTACTTTTAACACTTGAGAAGCTATCATTAAATTTAAGAAGTAAAATATTTTACCAAGACAACGCGCCAACACACTGTTGTACGATTGTTAGGTATTTGATTTATGAATTAGCCGAAGTGGGACTATCAGCTGAACATTAGATTAGCAATCCGATATCTATGGACTTTTTCGTGTGGGACGTCTGCTCTGCAGAAATTGATACCAGGAATCAATTGGAAATATGAATTCTGGAAGTAGAGGTAAAGGTTAAGAAAAATTTCGCTACCATCGATCGGCAAAGTAGCATCGACTGACGATATGTCTTCCATCTATGGAGGACACATAGAACTGTTATGACAATTTTAAATATTTGGAAAGCAATTTGATTTAATAATTATCTTAGCAAACTTCACTTTATTTTTCCATAATTCTACCCCCTGTTATTGGTCTGGGAACTTTTTTTTTACTTTGAAAGGGATGCAAAATAAGGCCGGCCTCGGGACCGAAAAGAGATAGGAGGCAACATGTTTTTATATTAAATTAAAAATTATCTATGGGGATTCCAAATTATGTAAGAAAAGTGTATGTTAATTAAGGATTTAATAAATGTTACCAAAGACATGCCAATTGCTACCTCTTTTCTGCCCACAAATATAATCAGTTCTGGGATGAGGTCATGCAACCGTATAAAATCTTTCAGCAATTTAACTCGTTTCAAGTACAAAAACGTTTTCGTTTAGATTGACCAATCCTACACCTACTACGTTATGAATGGACTCATCAAAACGTTCTTGATTTGTAGCAATTTATTTCACATTAGAATACGCTTTGAGCTTCATGAGTTCATGAGTTCATGAGTTCATGAGGTCATCGCATTCCGAAGTCGAGTCCCTGGTTTGGTACGTTGGTGCGCTGCTCTTGCCTACATTCAATGATATAATATAATGTATAGGATATTGAAGATATTACGTGCGATCAAACTTCAAACATATCGCAACAGATTTTTAGTACGAATTGCTGATACCCAAAACAATTTTGCAAGTAGTGAGACAGTGCAGAAGAACATCGCTGTCCTCCCCTTCGTGTGGTAAGTGAACAAATTACTTCAATAGATTGAGATAACAACGCATTTCCATTGAAACTTAATCTGCAAGCTGGCCAACTGAAACTCCAACCCTACTTGGGGATTATTTCAAAATAACTGATATCGCTGTGGTACAAGTGGGGTTAAAATTCTTACATATCTGCATTATTTTCCAGACACAATTTCTATGTTCTCACCACGCCGCGACACGTGACCTGGCTGCCTTAACAATAGCCTCGAGGGAATGATGCGGCCCTCATTTTAATTAAAACATCACAAACTATCCTAAATAGAAGATCAACATCCCCAAGGTGTGTCATATTGACACAAAAAATAATTTTCTGCTCATAAAAATTAAAGATTAAGGCCACATGGGTAAGCCCTCTAGGCTAAATCCGTCACCTAACCGTATGGAGGTTTTACGCCCTATGAAGGTGGTTGAATATGTTCAACCCTGAGGTTTTCTGTATTTAATTGTCAAGGGATGTGGGCTTGTAAACTTATTTGCAGTGGTCCCTTGTTGATGCGCATTCTTATTAAAGCGAATCTTATGAAGGAGTTTGGCTTAATTATATGAATTTATCTCATGATTCAATTAGAATGTATCTCATTAAAAATGTTGCATAATAGCTCCAAGAGGATCTACAGATGCTTCCCACATTTGGTTCAGTTATGCTAAATTTATAATTAATAGAAGCTCAGCGTTTGAAGTGCACACAAATTTGAAGAGGAATTTTTTAATTAAATGTTTTTGCTAATTTTAACCAACCGAAAGTTGCTAATACTGTTTTTCAAATATCTTTTAGGACCAGCGGCCTCTTGATTGCCGGTTGAGTGCTCTCAAATTCAAATTCGAGGTCCTTTATTTTGTTCCTAAACGTTGCAAAAAAAAATAGAGAAAAATATCCTTTTTCACGAACTGGAAAAGCAATTAATTTAATTAAGTTGGCCTAGCTTACTAGTCCTCAGGTGAAACCTACGCTCAGCTAAAACTTATTTATTAGATACTGGAAAGTCTTAATAGGTGGGAAACAAGGGTAGTGGATGCCGCCGTTAACTCTCCTAATCACGTCATGGCAAGAAAGATGGTAAAGATTAAGGAATTGGGATTAGTCTCAAAAGATCTTTACATGACGAAGTGGCAAGTGCCTGCAGGTCGGACGACCTCATATACATATTACATATAAAAAATATTTCTTTCCACACAGCTGTGGAATGTAGGCTGCAAAAATCTCCAATTACCTCGATGCTTGACCGCCTAGGTTTTTCTGTATTTAAGAATTTTTAAGAGGCCCATGCAAGTTTCTTCTGAGCACTGCTTCGCAGCGATATAGAAAACTTCACTGCTAGAAGTTGGGGCGTATTAAGTGCTGCTTAGCTTTTTACATAGAGTTGTAAGAAAACGAGTTCAAGCAGAGCTTTTTACACTGTAATGTGGCAAGTTCTCATTGCTGCACTCAGCCACGTAGATCCTCGGAGGACGCTATTTAGTATTGTCTTTGGGGAATGTTTGGTTCAAATCTCTTATTGAAGTCTATTCTGTTACCGAATGAATTATACAGAGTTTTTCACTATTCACCACCATGAAACCTCTCGGCAGATAACATCCAAGTCCCGTATGAAAAAAGCTTATCTATTCGCTAATTAATTCCGCAATTTTATTGTTTACCTTAACTTACTCTAATTTATAGTCTCGGATGTTTTTCACGTGGATTAAACCATCGGGGCGTCACGAGGATTCCGCCGCCGTTCAGTGAGTCGGCCAATCCCAACGGCCAAGACAATTACTTTCGTTAATCTGCTCCACCAGATAAACATTATCTCAAGACCATGCTTCACGCATCCCCCCGATAATCTTTAAATTAAATATCTCTTTGGATCATCAATACTTTCTTTGAAAAACTATTGAAGTCTTCAAAACATTGAGTAAAAACGCCGTTGGTTTGGAGGAAGTGCATTAGAGATATGAATGAAAGCTTGGGGACTTTTGTCTTCGGTTTCTATTTCCCTACGTTTTCATAGTATTATTACAAGTTGTTTAAAATATAAACATATGTCCGGTTTTATGTCGTTTTCGAGATAGCAATACTTCAATATCTTCACATTCCTCAAGCAGTTTTACTCAATTTCCAGTCTTACCAAATTAAACCCAATTCACAGTATATATCCCAAGAAAGCAAATCTATAATAAAACAGATGAGAGGATGATTAGAAGCGGATACCAAAGCTAAAACAAAAATGAAAAGAGAGCTGAACACATAAAGAGATAATAATACTTGCTTGTTTCAAGCAAGCAACCGAATCCAAGCAAAGCACAAAGCAAATAAATGAAATAAGCAAAACAAAGAGATTAAATGAGCAGCAAATCAAAGCACGGTATTACCGTTTTACAATCATAGTTAATGTGTTTATTTTTAGCAACAGCACTGAATTATAAATACAAACAGGACTTCAATAAAAATTGCACATCTGAGTAAAAATTTAGATTGCTAGGAATTCAATTTCTATTTAATAGAATTCATCAAACGGTAACACTCTTCCCAATTTTCTTGGATTTCCTTCGCATTTAAGTGAAAATCTCTTAAAAACCTCTAACTATGATTTAAAAACTAACCAAGCATCTAAGTAAGATGTACTTATTTGGGAGAAATATGAAAGCAAAGGAAGCAGATTGTGTTTTTATATTTATCTCATAACTACTTAATTTCAAAACAATGTTCTTCCCCACTCCTTCGGCAGTAATACCTAGTGTCTACGTATTATTAAAGGAAAATATGACTGGTTTGGACGCCTTTGAGCGGAGGAAATATCTATTCATGGTGGATTCCAAAATAGTTTTTTTTAAATATGGGTAAAGGACAAATGAATAATTACAAGAGATTATTTTGGATGCTAAGATCGAAAGTGATATAAAATCCAATTTCAACTAAAATTGCTTTGCCCCATTTTCAGAACGGACCACATAGTTCAGGCTGGTTATAGCGATCCTCTTATGGTCTGGTGAACCTCCACGAATCTATTTTTCCAAATTCAATGAAAGACAATAACCTACTAATACACTTTCAACACCTGATAAAGTTGAATATTTTCTCCCAGATTTCTTCAGCCCACACCATGCATCATCTTAAGTTTGGAGTATCTAAGGTCTGTCATACATGGAACCTTTTCAGCCTCTGCTGTTGGGAGGTTGAGCTGGTGGGAGGCTCGTCGTTTTCTCATCTTAACTTATATTAATGTACCCGGCTGAAACTCTCAATCTCCTGGTAACTCCCAAGAGACTACGCCTAAGAGACTACTAACAGATATGGTAAACAAATGGAAAAGCCAAAATAAAAAAGAATCAATAAAATGTATGCAAAATAAATGAAATCTCCAAGGAACTGTGACCTATTATTATAGGATCTCAAAATAATGGATATATTATTCCGAACGTGGAATAAAAATTTCAAACAATTCCGCTTTAGATTTCTTTTATTGCACAATGTTAACAGCGGTTACAATTCACCTTCAACTTGGAAGATATATGTACGCCGGGTAAAGAAACTACAATGATACTACCACCATCACTCCCTGTTGATTTCATTTACCTCATCTATTTCTATTTTCCTACGGTGTGAAGGCAAATTCTAAGTTATGCAAGCTTAATGACAATACCTTTTTTGATTTCATTGAATCAAACGACTGATGATCTGGGAGGAGAGAAGCCGAAACAAAAACATCTAATCCCTCCTGTGGGAGCATCCAGCTTAAATGCTATGCAAAGTAAGGAAATGGAACGAGTATTCATTTGTGCTATCTTTGCTTTGTCAGGAATAGAAAATGAAATATTGTCTTTTTGTTCATTGACACCATTTCATTCCACAAGAATTGCTTTTGAAGTTTTCCAGCAAACTTAATCTCGCCGTTTTGATGTTCTTTTTGGGGTGTTTTGAAGTTTTATACGTAATAAAAGAAAATGAACTGAAACCCTGGTCTGTTTCTGAGTTTTTTAACTCAAGAGGGAAATTTTCTACGATGTGAATTCATCTGATTGTTGTTGGTGAAGGATTTGCAGATGCCCGCAAATACAGATTAAATGAAGAAATTTTCATTTGCAAATGTTTAAATTCTATTTGATAATAGTCTCACTTTATTTCACCAATGAAAATTTACACTCCTTTTTTGGCGTCTTGCATGAATATTGCAATCAAAATGGGACTGTTCCTGATTGATGTCTTTAACTGTCATAAACCTCATTACTCACTCAGAATATACTGAGCTGGATAAATGATGTGATCTGTAAGCTCAGTCCTGTTAGTGTTACATTATTCAAGTAGCAGTGGATAAATTTGAATTTATTCCCATTTTAGCTGCCTTAAATCTATTTCTAAAATGATTAATCAAAGATAATCGAGGAGTTGCAACCATCCCCAATATTAGTAACTTTACCCACGCCGGTGGCCGAGTAGGCTGATGCACACATCTGGAGATTTTCTCCTCTGTTGGCGTGAGTTCAAATCCTACACAGTGCGTGGCCCCGTGGCGATATATCTGGGTACCAGTGGTTGAAGCAATTCTACTGACAAGAGATGGGATGTTGCATAGTAACTTCATGCAAAAAAAACTGGACTGTATTGAAAGAAATTGCCAAACAGAACCCACATCAGCAGAGATTATGCTTGCTGTCTAGGATTTAAAGCGGCGCAAGACAGAATAACAATTTTGTTTAGGGGTTGGGGCCAATGCGAATGAAGACTTCAAACTAGAACCACTCTGAAAACCCTAGAGTACTGAAATCCATTCACAAGAATGAGTTGCCTGTGATTTGGCGTTCAAACAAAATAGGACGGATGGCTAGAAAAATGTTTTTAGATTGGTATGAAAAACATTTTTCTTTAGAAGTACTGGAATATTACGAAAAAAATGTCGAGTATAAAATAATATAGCTTTTGGAAAACGCTCCAAGCCATCCAGTAACTGTGGAGACAATGGATGAGCTTGTTAAGGTCCTCTTTCTCCCTCCTAATTCAACGGCCCTCATCTAACCTATGGACCAAACTGTTATTACGGCCTTAAAAGCACATTATTTAAGGGAAGTGTTTTACAAAATGGTAATGGTCCTTTTGGCATTCCTTTAATATAAAATATTATAAAATATCTACACCACCGAGCGGTCTAAGACGCTCATCTGCAGATTTTCTCCCCTGTTGAGATGTTGCACAGTAAAAATTCATGCCAAAAGTTGTGCCTCACTTCCAACATTTGTCAGGTTAAAATTTTAATTATCTTTAATACGTTATAGCACCTCCCTTGGCCTTTATTACAGCGCGCACTCCGTTGAATAAGGATGAGTACAAAGTTTTGATATGCTCCTGTGAAATTTGGTTTTTCCAGATGTCTTCTACAAAATTTATTAGCACGTCTATATTTCTTGGTTTCCGGTGATATACAGTCCTTTTCATTTTAGTCCACACATGTTCAATAATATTAATATCAGGACTATTAGATGACCATGGCAATGATTCTGTGACAAGTTCTTCCTTCAATATTATAGGAAAAGATTACGTCGTTTTATTTTGCAGTTATAATCCAAATACTTACGGATTGAGCTCTATGGCATGGCGCTGAATTATCTTTGAATTTGGGATTTTCTGAAAATCCATTTACACTCTCCAATGAGGGTACAACACAGGTAGAAATAATGTCTTTATATTTCTCCGCATTAACTGCTCTCTGAGGAATTTTAAAGTGCCCTACTCCTCTAGATGCCATCTATCCCCAAAACATTATTGATAGCACAACAAGATTGACGGTAAATCATATGATCTTGCGAGTACCGAGTACCTCTTCTCCGTCGCACTCTCACGTTGCCATCAGATTCAGAACCTTTTAAATTAAATTTGCATTCGTCGGAGAAGACATCATTTCATTCGATTTCACTCCAATTTTCCTGATTTCGGCACCACTGCAGTTGATCTTGTTTTTGCTGTTTATTTAATTCAGCTTTTTTGCAGTGTCTGTATGACCTCAGTCCTTCACGAATCAAAATATTTCTCATAGTTCTGTCCGAAGCCATTATATGGAAATTCTTCTCGATTCGTCGTCTAATTTCTCCACTGGTTACAGACGGATTTTCACGAATAACAAATTTTTTTTGTTCGCTTTACAACAATCTATTTTACGTCTCACTTTCTAAGAACGTAGCCCGGTTGTAAATCGAGGACAAAGTGCACCTTAAAGTATAAAAAACCTCTTTTTCCAGGGTTATGTGTATATTTTTCTAATGATTATATTATTTCCTGAAACTTTTGGAGCTCGTCAGCATGTTTTATAACCCTGTTCTCAATATCACTGATTTTCAATACCTACTATAAAAATTTCATTTTTAAAATCATTCAAGAAGATTGTAGAAAGCAGCATACTCAACATATATTTTTCTCCCTCACGTCCTTGCAAACTTTGTTTTTATTTATCGTATTTTCTAAGTTCAAGGGACAACCCTATGATACGTAAGGACAGCTTAGGAAGAACTTTATT
>QYTT01090590.1:60844-73892 GCA_006980735.1 Dasypogon diadema
GTTTGGTTGCTATTTTAAACATTTGTAAGGTTTAGCATTTTGAGTACATGAGCACCTAGTAACTCGGCACTTGATTCAGATCATTTTAATGCTTTTTCCACGTAGGCGTCCTGATGATTTTTCTATTGAAAAATAAATGAAAATATTTCCAAGCAAAGAATGAATAATAAAGAGAGAAAAATACTTTCGTCACCTTGACACTCTTACAAATAACTACAATCTACTAAAGGAGTCCCACGATGTCCTGGGTCTTCTCCTTAACTCTTCAAGCCCGGATCGACTTCTTTATCCTGGCACCAGATTGATTTTCAGGAATCCCGGGATCACGTCGGGGCAGATTGATTTTCAGGAATCCCGGGATCACGTCGGGCCAGACTGATTTTCAAGAATCCCGGTATCACGTCGGGCCAGACTGATTTTCAGGAATCCCGGGATCACGTCGGGCCAGACTGATTTTCAGGAATCCCGGGATCACGTCGGGGTCACCAATTGAGGTGAATCGAGCCTGCTTCAAAACTGACGGTACTTACAGACTTCTTCTCCACACTTACAGCACTTCACGATTCCCCACAAGCCTATGAAATTTGCTACCTAACAAAAAACAACCTGTGCCTCGTTTTGAAATTACAGGGTATTAAGTAAAATGCGACCCAGAAAGTTTAAAATGACTGCAGCTCCTTACCTCTTGGAATTTTTTGCTTGACCGTGGCCGGGCAGTTGTCATATATTCCATGACCACTCCATTCATGATTCTTGTCTGGCAACTATCTTCTGCTTTCCCTTTCAGAAATGGATTGTAATATACATGTCGGCAGCCTTATATGTTTTACCCAATTTATACATCTAATTCCTTGTATCAGAATCAAAACTAATCCACTACATTTCCAAGTTGTCATCGCCTTATTTTCATCAGAACAAATGTTTCATTTTTATGCAAGACTTACGATATTATTTTTAGCATCTTTGCACCTAGTTCCAGAACTCTGCAATCTTAGAAAAGCCCTAACCAGTCAATGCGATGACTTAAGGCAATACACTTTCCGTTCTATAACATATCAATGAGTCTGAAACATAACAAGTCACTTTTGTCCGCAGTCGCTAAAAGTAAAGGCACATTTTATTGGCCTAAAAACATTCGGTCCACTAAAAACCTAAAAATAAAGTAAAATTGGCAAGGAACCATTTCCGCACTACATAATCGCATAATTATGCTCACATCAAGAATTTCAAAATGCCTTTCTAAATCTGAAACACGTTCTAAAAGTGCGTCTAATCGGTTCTATCGTGTGAACGATTTTACTCTGTTTTTCCTTGTGTTTTATTTGATAAGAAATCCACATATGTTGCTTATACAAACACAGATTGGCTTGCGGCCCACCAGATGTTCGTGTAATTAGTGATCACAAGCTCACGTGAAAATGATGTTTTCTGCTGTTGAAATTATGCTTCAGAGGTGAGACACCCGAAATTTTGGAACCATCTAACAAACTCCTGGAAAAAATTTTCACAAAATTACTTAAATCAAGGAGGTTTTGTGAGTAGTGGCCATATGGGTTGCAACTATTCTGTGTTGAGTGCGGGGAATGTTTTAGCAAAACCAAGGCAAATGCTTAGATCTTCGATACTCGTAAATGGGAGTCGATTCCGGTACTGGACTGGGCAAATACTAAAAAATATCTCTAGGGAGTGGCGTAGGGACTCGGGGCAACGAATACGAACTACAAAAATTTTATAGAATTATTCATTATTGCACTAAAAGTTGTTTACAGCAAAACCCGAAAATTTTACCAGAAACACACAAAAGTCATATAAAAATGGAAGTTAAAGTTAAGTCACAACGGAAATAATTAAGACCCAACCATTACACAAAGTTTACTGCCTGAGTTGCTTTTCGTCAAATATTTGTTTCCGAAAAATTTGGAATTACAAACTTCTGAAAGTCTGATAGCTTCTGGAGCTGCCCCAAGTTTAATATAAACTGTAACATGGTGCCACGATGTTTCCTTTCTCTACGGTAATAAATCTTAAATTTCACACAGGTACACTGCCGAATTAAGAAAAAGAATCGCTTGCAACGGAAGGGTTTTAACAATAAAGTTAAAGAAGTTTATTATCGAATTTATTATCGAAAAAAATAAACCCAAAAATTCAATGTCCGAGAGAAAATTTAATATTTTAACAGCAGTAACCACGGCAGTAACATACTTTGAACTATTATTCGCAGGAATATTGATATTGGAGTATTAAGAAGTTAGCATTGTATTTCCTTCAAGAATACTTGAATTCCTACAGGGCGCCGTTTGCCCTAAAAGTGCTTTCTGGTAAACTTCTATGATAGACAGTAGTGATTGAAGGTAGAGTACAACAAATTACTATATATTTTTGCTTAATCTATTAACAACAAGTTCTGCATGACAATCAGAACGAAATGGATCAATATTTCAGTAGGTTTCACTCGTTTATATCATAGGTAACAAAAATGGTTATGTCGGAGTGAATAGAAACAGCAGCATTTTCTGTTCCTATTCCCCATTTTAGGGATTGATTCTGAGTTCTACAATATTTTTAGACGGCGTTATAATTAATCATTTCTGAAATATATTTTTTCTTTGGATTACGATGCCGCGAGTGTACAAAAAAAGCTCAAAACCATATCAAAAGCTGGACCCTGAAAACTTATCTAAGGCCCTGAAGGCAATAAAGAATGAAGCAACGTACAGGAAAGCTGCCGCAGATTTTTAAATCCACTATCCTGCCATATAATAGGCACTTCAAAAACGAAGACACAATAAATGGTGGACAGCCGGTGCTATCGCATAGGGAAGAAGCAGTGTGTCAGGAAAGGACTATACTTACAGTTTTTTAAAGCGGCATAAGGACAAATTGGCAACCCGGTTTTGTCAAAACATAAAGCGAGCAAGAGCTGATATTTCAAGAACAGTTATAACAGAGTATTTTAAGTATCTTAGAGAGGAAATAGACGGGACGGAGTCCTATCGAAAAACATCGTTAACTACAATGAAACAAATCCAGGAAAGGAGAAAGCGATTTTGAAAAGGGGGTATAAATATCCAGAGGGATTTTGCGGCAACAGCAAATGGAACTTTTCTTCCGCCCTACGTGGTATACAAATCTTAATATTTGTATCATTCGTGGACGGAAGGCGAGCCGTTAACCGCAACGTATAACCGAACCAAGTCAGGATGGTTTGACGGTAACACATTCTTTGACTGGCTAAAAACAGTAACCATTCCCTACTTCAAAAACCCCCTAGACGTCAAAATACTTCTAGGAGACAATCTGTCGTCGCACGTTACCGTGGAAGCGATTGAACTCTGCAAACAAGATGTCGTCAAGCTGATATTCCTATCCTCTATCTCCACCCATTTAAACTCAACGTCTTGATGTGGCATTTTTTCATCCTCTAAAGGTAAAGTGACGGGCGATCTTAGAAGAATGAAAGAAGTAAATCCGCATGCGTTCCCAAGAATGTATTTCCAAGGCTTCTAAAATGACTTATCGATGACATCTCTATGAACGTGCCAGAAAACATCAAGTCCAGTTTTCGAAAATGCGGCATTTGTCCTCTTAACGCGGAGGAAGTCTTCCGACGTATTCCATCCACTTCCGAAAATATGTCACACCGAGAAGAACAGCTGAATTCAAGTTTCGAAAATTTTCTTCGAGCCATGAGATATGGGAATCTCACCGTCAAACAGAAACGAAAATCGAGGACAAATGTAAGACCGTTCATCATCGAATATAAGTTCTCTAGGGGGTCTAGGATTAAAAGATTCATAAAAACCATAAAGTACCTAAGAGTCATATTATCATGAGCAGAAGAAGTTGTGCTTCTATTTAGTAAAGTTTCATCCAGAAATTGTGACTTACTTGCAACATTTGTCAAGTTAAAATTCACTACTTCCTCTTCTCTAGAATGTCCCTATTAAATTGTGCTGTTCAGGCGCAGTCTTCTAAACTTAGGCCATGTCTAAAAGAAAATAAAAATAAGAAGATGCGTGACATTCTTCTACGTCTTTGACTAAGCTCATATGAAGCTAGGATAAAGTAATATAAAACATGAAAGTTCAATCATCATTTTGTGACAGTCATATGTTTCTTATTAAAATTAATTACCATTTTAATCCATTTCACGTCCAAAAATTAATCCTTAAAAGGGTTACAGCCTTCCCATTCATATTCATCTTCAATGTTCGAATCAAGGTCCTCCATGCATTCAGAGGTATAAGAACATAAACAGAACGATAAAATTGTTTATTCAGTGATCAATCAAATTTAATGACAAAACGTTCCGAGGCGTCAGTGCATATCATCCTATAAAAACGCCACGAAAAAAAAACTGACAAGACAACCGTCGCAATCCTAGATAAAGAACAATTAACTATCTGAACTGGAAATGTCAGAGAATTTGACCCATTTCACCCATCTGCCGAGCAGAGGGAAGTTTCTGTCAACTTCAATCTGAGCCATTCAATGTCATATTCTCTGCGAATGACATGGGACATATCCCATATTTTTTGCTGTTGGGACCAATTAATTATAAGTTTTATGAGATCATCCTCAGCAAATGAACGCACATCTGTTGAACAAATTATCTCTGGAGCCCCTTAAGACTTGACACCAACCCCACCAATTATACTTGACCCAGAAACTGAGATCTAGGATGGCGAAATTTTTTCGATACCATCTAAGTTCCACAAAAATCCATGTCGATCTCTAATGATTCATCAGAGTTGGTGTGAAACTATTTCAACCGGACATATTTAAAGAAAATACCTTCTTTTACGTGTTTATAAATTGTTTGTTTACCAATTTCTTTAGATTATCTGCTGCTCTTTAAGACTGTTGAAAAATAATTTCTGTGAAGTGCGAGATTTTCTGCTTTGAGTGTAAACAAAACACCCATTCCAGGGTGTCTGTCATCCCAAAAAACGATTGCCTCGGTAAGAGGTGGAGACCGGTGATGTAAATACGAGAGGGCTATAAAAATATTCGGTCTTTACAATCAATTCCAGCCATGTCGAGATGGAAGCGTGTCTTGAAAATGTTTATTTATAAATTAATCACTTTCTTGTGTCCACAATCGACAGTAATATTTAGGGTTATTGATGTTTAGTTTTTCAAAGTGAAAACATTCATTTGTAAAATGCCTCTATGTGCTCCATTTCCAGCAGGAACATAAAAACATTTTAATTGAACCTAATTAAAGTGAGCTTCAGGGAATTTGCATGTATACAGGGTGTCCCAGTTAAAATTTCCGGTCGGGCGTACAGTGATAGATCCCCATGAGACAAACAAAAACTTGTATGGGGGGATGGGACAAGCCTAGCAGTTTTTGAGATAACAGCGATTTGGGGGTTTTTTGAAGGCCGTATAAATTTAAATATAGTTAAAACAACCATTGCTCCATGCGCCCCCCCCATACTGAGTTAGGCAAAGTTCATAGCGTTGTTTGATGCTTCTTGACAAATCATTGGTAACTAAAACATCCTTAGCCTTTTCTGCTACCTCCAGAATTCGTGTTCCCAACTAGTCCATCATATCCATTTTTGTAGAATTAAGGTGCCCACTCAAAAAAATCCACAGGTGTTAAATCGAGTGATCTTGATGGTTTGATGATAGCTTCACCTCGTCCAATTCAGAACTTGAAAGTTATTGTTAGCCAATGCCTAACAATCGTACCATAATGTGCCGGCGCGTTATCTTTGTGAAATATTTTGTTTCTGAAGGCCAATGATACCTCTTCAAATAGTTTAGGTAGAGCATCTTCCTGAAAACCTCTCCATCTTGTTCTTTTAAATAGTGAAATTTCCAGCAGAATCCTAGATACCTACCCATATCCAACCGGCATAAATTTATCCCCTTTTTACTGTCCGGGGAATTTTATTACCCATTATCCATAGAAAAACA
The DNA here is from genome assembly GCA_006980735.1 of Dasypogon diadema. NCBI lineage: Eukaryota > Metazoa > Arthropoda > Insecta > Diptera > Asilidae > Dasypogon > Dasypogon diadema. The sequence continues at coordinate 66,776 of QYTT01090590.1, forward strand.
CGCAGAATTGGATCGGACTCGGGACGGGTTGTCTCGAAAATGAAAAGAGGTAGGTGGATGCATGTGGTATACCAAATTAAAGGAAAATTTCTGGGGATTTCAAATTATACAAGAAAAGTGCATGTTAATTACAGCTTTTTTCGAGAAATTTGCGGATTTATATGGGCAAAAAGACCAAAATTTTGAATTTGAAAATTTTTAGCTCCTAAACGGAGAAGAGTAGGAGAGTGAATAGATATTCATAGTGCTTTTTACGATGTGGCACTAGACTCGTATACATCTCATGTTTAGTATGAGCTATACGCCCTTCATCATAAAAAACGACCAAGGCGCCTTCAAATACCGTTATATCGAAAACCGGCGAGATTCCCTCTCCTCGATGTGCCCAAAACTACCGGACCTGATGGTATCTCGCCCCTGCTTCTGAAGTGCTATGCCTCTTATTTGGCTAAATCTCTGAGGAAATTATTTTACTTATCCTATTCAAAAGGTATTTTTCCATCATCGTGGAAACTTGTCCAACCTTACGGACGATATCATTGATTTCGTGTACTCATTTGAATCGGTCGTTGACTCTTGTGGTGCTGCCACTGTTAATAATCAAGCACTAATGATTGAATGATTGTAAAACCTTCGTCGACTTCTGGTCGAGTTGAACGCTTCCAAAACCCAGAGCTCTGTGATCTCTCTCAAAAGAAACGAATACGAAGACTTGGATTGGAATCGGCCCTTAGTTGCTATTGCAAAGGAATGTCAGGGTTTTTTGCAACAATGCAAGAAATGCTTCATCCCATTTGACTTATCACTCATTTACGAGACTCATTTAAGAGGTAGACTTGAATATGATTCGCATACTTGGGCAAAGGCAGGATGCACTACCTTTGCGTGGGTAAAGTCCAAAAGAAGTTTCTAAAGCTTATTTCCGATGAGATGATTACCTCTAAGAGAATCGCCTCGCAAACATATCCGCAATGTAGCGTTCCTTACCCTTTTTTTATTGCTACTTTAATATTGCTGCAACGAAATCTCTGGTCTGATTCTTTACATATTAATCCCTACGCGTTACACCTGCGCATCAAGCCGTCTTCATCCTTTTGTTCTGGGACAAGATTTAGCAGAACAGTGAAATTCTATGACTCCTTAATCGGAACTATACAAATGTGGAACAGGCTGCCGTCACTGTTTTCCCCTAGCAGCTGGATCAGCTGTTCAAGCTAGATGGGCACCGACAGCATTACAAGGATAATACAATGAGCACATTTTAATACATTCGACACCATCCTGATTTTTAACGTTGATTTTGACCAATAGTAAAGTCTCTTACGGTTGTAAAAAATGCAGGACAAATTACGAATAAAAATCTAAACATTCACTAGGAGCTTACTAATTCTTTCCCCAAAGAGCCAAATCACTGTGCAACATTCGCCGAGTATTTGAGATCGCTATTCTATTCTAGATATATTTAGATCACCCGTGGTGCCATATTCCTTCATTGGCCTCCTTCCGCTCCCAGTCCTCATTAAGAGCCGAATTGTATTTTCACACAAAATAACAACGCCTGTAAATGTTCTCTGAATAAAAAACAAAGTAATCGATATCAAATTTTCAAGGCCCGTCATACATGGGACGTTATCAGCCTTGGCTGCTATAGTAGGTTGAACCGCCAGGAGGTTAGGATTGATTGATATTCCTATGTAAGATGAGAAAACGCCAAGACTTCCAATAGCTCATCCTCCAAGCAGCCGAGGCTGAAAATGTCCCATGTATGACAGGCCTAAGCGGTAAAGTTAATACAATACCTTGTTCATACTGCGTCAAAATTAGGTAATCTCTTCGAATGTCTTTCATAACTTCAACGCAAAGTGAAGAATTAATAACAGAAAAGTGCCATAAGTTTTAGGGCTGATCATAAAATTAATAAGCATATCTCACCTATCCACTTTCAACCATTTCTAATTCCGTATAGACTAAGAAAAGTATTTAAAAACATGTCAATCAAAAATCTCCTCAAATTGAATTATTTTCTTAATCAATCCGAGCGCACGCGTTTCAACCTCCAAAAATTTATTCTGATTATTTACGTATGAAAAGGTGCTGATCTTCTTTCCTTCAAACACACCACCAAAAATTGAAGCCATCTGTTTTATTTAGAGGGCATGCTCTTTGGATGGTATCATTCATTACCCACGCGACCGATAATTCCTTCTGTATAAGTGGCTGTAATAGGATTATCTTTAGAAGTCAAAAAGAAAGAAAAGGCACTGAACCCCGAAGGAATTCCTATTTTCTATTTTTGGTAGTCCAAGTACAAACAAATTGCTGAGATCGGAACCAGGTTTTCATGAAACAAAAAAAACGTTCAGTGGGATTTGGTTTTTAGAAGGGAAACTACAGGGGTAATAACTCAAAAGCATCGAGGACATGGCTGTTTGGAATGTTATTATGCGTGTCCTTGCAACCTGAAACTGGTACCAACAAAGTTAGTCTGAAGCTGGAGGAAACTATCGGAGGCCATAAATTTCCATATTTTTCGTATTTTACACTGTGTTAATGAATAGCGTGTCCCTTCTTCCTGTCGTATCAGTTTACTATCAACCTTCAACCGCCATCGATGGTGTTTTGTGATTTTAGCGAAATTGCTGCAGGGTAGGATGAGCTTTCGTTTCCCGAATATTTGATTTATTAAATGCTAGTGTTAAAATTTCTGCGCACAGCTAATGCGATCCCACACGGAAACTGGTCGTGAGTACACAAATCAACCCTCGAAAGTATCTAATTTTGGTGGAGCTCTAAATTAAGAGATTCCCTGAGTTAAATACGTCCCAGAATGACGGAGAAAGGGGTTGTATTAATATCACTAATGGATCGCGCCTGATCAGTTGGTTTGACTTTTTATGGCTTATTTGAGTTTCGCCCTATTGGATGGAGACTGTAGATGATTGCACTTTGATGTATTGGCTCAGCTGGTCCTGTACTCCCCAGTGAGGGAGTTGTCATGACATTGTGCCTGATGGGTAATGAACGAAAACCATTTGTGCATTATTAGTTTCCCTAGAAGTTGATGATTCATGTGGAAGTGAAAGTGGGAATGGGATTAGTCTCTGTTATAGCCACACAGCACTTAATGAACACTTTCATCACAAACACCGGACGGCAACAGTCAATGAGTTGTATTTTAATGCCAGTCCTGCTTGTTACAATCGGCATTTACGGTGATTGATGATGACGTCTTGGTTCTTTTTAATTCGATTTCTTATTTAATTTTATTGAAGATGATATAAAGGTGCCCTCCCAGCGGGAACATCCGTGACAGGAATGATTGATGCGAGATAAAAACCCTATTAAAATTGTTAGGCAGCAAGTAAAACCGTCAAAATCGTCCTTTAAGCTGTCATCCCAATTACATTCTTCATTGTCTGTCAGCTGCAAGAAACAACTCAAACCCCATAAAACTCCTGACATTCTCCTCGCTTTGTCTACTCGACTGCGGCTAACAATAGATCCGGAGCATAGGAAATTTATATTGTACATTAATCCTTCATGCCCGACGGTATTCGCTCTATTCATGAAATCTATTACAAGTGTACTCTGTAGAGAAATATTTGAGTCTAGACCAAACGGCTTCAGCAGAGATACGGTGTTTGATGCGAAGACCCCTTTCTTCGAAATAACCTGAGGCATTTTATTCTCTCAAAAAGACTCCTTGAAATCGTTTAAATTGTCCCGCATAATTGAACAGGCATGAACTTCCGATGACTCTTAATAACAGGCAAAAGGGGATGAAATTGCAGCTTATTGTTACCACCACGTTAGCTTGTCCGAACCCCCACGATGAGATTTCCCTTTTAAAGAAACCCCTTCAATCTGATAAGAAGACTTTAACCGCATCAGGTTTGCTCTTCTTATCCTCAAGTGTCATCGCGAATGGCGCCTCTATTCAGCTTTTTTAATTCATCCCATTATCATTCAGATTGAGTGTGCGCAAACTGATTAACAACGTGATTGAGACGTTGAGAGTCGAATCACAATCGCCTACAAAATCTCCAGAGCAACCACGTACGGTGCCACATTATATAATCAGAGTGTGGAAAGGGGGCTTTCTTGGACCGGGAAGCTCGAACGTTGATGTGTTTTATTAATTCTGCTAGAAACCTTCAGAATTAACATCACCTTGTAATGACTCCAACTATCATCGAATCAGTAACAAAATCACAGAAACCATTTGAATGCTTCTGCAACGAAATTGCATCGTTGAAAATATGGCGACAATTTTCTAGCGAACTATGACCATAAATGTAGAGTAAAAATGTCTTTTCAACGAACCACCTACTCCCGAAGAGGCATTCACCCTGGGAAATTAATGGTGTCTGAAGGTGGTTCGTACTTCTTTGAATTGTAAAGAGTTCAGTCAATTACCCGATGCCATGCAGCCAAATGGTAATCGTGGGTATAATTGAAAGTCGATTAGGGGACTGAAAGAAGTCTGGAAAATTCAATTTTCTTTACTTTTAGAGAAAATTTCATGTCATTAGAAAAGCTTTTACATTTCCACCAATTGGTATATTTATTATTGATAAATGCGATTAGGGAAAGTGATTTAATAATTCAGGGAAACATTCTCCATAGAAGATGGATTTTATAAGTCATGCCTGTGATTCGAAATGTATATCACATATGTTCATATGGGGTTACTTCAACAGAATTTCCATAAAAGTGTTGTGTTATTTCTTCCAAATATTCAATCACTTTCCCAAGGAACAATAATTTTTCCTACAAAAATAATTCGAACGAAATATAATTACGAAACCTAATGTTATTGTTTTCGCAACACACATTTTATTTAGAGAGAAAAATATTAAATATTCACACTTTTACTATAATACTTAACTAGAGTTTATTATTTATAATACGACAAATAAGTTACATTCAAAAATTAGACAATTTTCGGTAAAGGGATGTATTTTACAGGAATTTACGCTAACTAGAAAAAATAATCCGTCGAGTTGAATGCATTTAAGGGGGTAATTCACGTAAAATATTCAAAAATTTCAATTTTTTTATTTGATATTTTTATTTTATTTTAATACCTAACCAGTTTTTTCTATACACTTCTGTGTATTTTTTTCTCAACTAAAATATAGTATTTCTCATGTTCTATGCTAATGGGGCAGCGCTCGGTCCCAACAATTTTACCTAAGTTTGGAGCGCCGTTATATAATAGTAATACTTATAAATAGATAATGTCCATTCGCAAATAATACCTCGTTTTTATTAAATAAGAGAAAATGTTGTTAATATTAATATAAAATTAAATTAAAGAACTATACCCAACGTAATGTAATGTAACAAATGTAATATCTTGTAAACCTCCATAATAAAGCTTACGAGCTAAGGCATAAATGTCCATAAATGAACTTTTTTTGCAAATTTGGGTAAATTGCCCCCTTAAGATCCAAGGCTCTCTGGTCTTTCAACTGAACTCCAAATTTGTCCATACTACTGTTTGTCAATAGGTCAAGATTCATTGTCGGCATTTCGAAAAAGTCCAAGAAAAGACCTCAGGAACAATGAGGCAATAAGTTATAAAAATGATTCTCAGACTCAAAGTCGCATGTATTGCACTTATTTACCATTGTTCCAATGAAATCTCTGGTATTATCTTACCCCTTGGAGATTAGCCCTTACACGTGAAACTCCATCGAATCGTCATCACCGTTTTGGAAAATGAAATTTTGTGAATATTCTTTGATCAGATCAGTGCGAATGTGTAACAGACCACGGTCTTCTTTCCTTCCAGATTAAAAGTCTTAACTATCTTAATTGAATGTGCATCAACACTCCCACTCAGCCTCATAACTCTTTTCTTGCTTTCCTTTCCTTTCTACTTTTCTTTTCACCAAGATTGTGTTGTAAAATCATATCTTTTAAGCTTTGACTACACAGAAAATAAATGAACCCCATTCTCAATATTTAGAAAGTCAAATTTCTCACAAAATTTAAAAAACAAAATTTAGGTATATGAATATTTACCTATTTGATTAATTGCATGTTTTTGGCATTTCTGTTGCATTCTGGTCTGTTTTGACAGATCTTAAGTCTTGACACTATCATTTTTTTTTCAAAAAGAAAACATGAATCTTTATTTATTTTCCATTTGAGATGCAGATGCCTAAATTTTCCACTAACATATTCCAGAATATAAAAGTTCATCAAATAAAATTTTTTTAATTCTTTTTTTCAACTCCTTTATGTTTTTTAAAGGTATTTCCAAAGCTCAGGGAACAACCCCATGATGTACACACTACACAGTACAACTTCGGCGGAGGAAAATTTTTTAGAGAAGACGAGATTGGGAAATGTTAACCTGACGAAAGATGTTACAAAGCGTTGTCGACTTTATATAGCAGCATCTTACACTAGTGTTAGGTATACCCCTAAAGACGTACGTTTGGAATAACCTTGAAATTCCTAATAACCGTCAGAAAGGTAATTTCTACCATAGAGAAAACATCCGGCTGTCACTTCTTTTACCTTCCTCGTGAGAAAGCATTTCCCATGAATAGTATAGAAAATGTAGATTATTGCCAGCTAGACGATATGTTGTGAACAAGAGTGATAGTGTTTCTTTCCTGGTCAAATGATGAAAGTAAGAACGGTAAGTGTCTGTCTCAACATACGAAAGAGTGTGCTATACCCTAGCTTTGGCATCATTGTCTCCATAATTTTAGCAAATCGATGATATTGACGATTGATATCTCGAATATCTTCGATAGAATCTTCTAACTTGAATTGAAAGCTTCCTTTAAAAGGTGTTATCTTTGACGCTTATAATTTCGATGCCGGCGTACCGCAAGGGTCTATACTGTTCGCCATTTTTTTCCACTTTTCAGTATTGATCTCCTATCTCTTACCTCTAGTTTCGTATACGACAATAACCTTTAATTTCTCGTGCTCATTTGAATCAGTTGCTGACTCTAGTGGAAATGCTACAATTATTAATCGAGCACGCATGATTGGATCACTGAACGACAACATTACCAAAATTCTCGCCTGAAGCAGAGCGAATCGCTTCGAGTTTAATTCATTCAAGACCCAAAGCTATCTGATTTCTCTTTAA
>QYTT01090599.1:0-11445 GCA_006980735.1 Dasypogon diadema
GTCGGGGAGATGGGAGGGTCGGGGAGATGGGAGGGTCGGGGAGATGGGAGGGTCGGGGAGATGGGAGGGTCGGGGAGATGGGAGGGTCGGGGAGATGGGGGGTTGGGTGGATGGCAAGATGGGAAGTGGGAAGATAAGGTAGAATATTGGTGTAATCGGTTATCACCCTTAGGAAGGAACTACTATACAATTAAAATCACGGCTATCCCGGGCAACGCCGGGTCCAGGCAAGCTAGTAATAGGATACAGACGAAGATAAAGACTTGAATTCGGAGAGGCCCATAAACGTAATGTTATAGTGAACCCTTGCCTACGTGATGTACACACGTTAAAATCTGTCCTTTTCGAATTTTCTTTATTAAGACCGCGGCCGATTCTGTCAGTTTTCTACTTCGGTGTAGTCTGATGACGCTACCAATCCAATCTCGACTCTCTTGACAGGCAACTATTTTTTATAGCCACCACCGATTTCTGGCCACAGAAAAACGGTGCACACTCCACAACAAACATTTTTAAAATTTTACTGCACTCAGTAGGAGTAGCGTAACAAGAGTCCTGGTGTGGTGTATACACCGAGACGAAGAAAGGATTCAGCAGTAATCATAATTTCTTACACAAAAGGTGCATCTCAAAAACTGGAAATGTTTATGGTTTCTTTGCCTTTGAATTCATTAAAATTGTATCTTGTGCTGTAAAAGTGCATGAATCATGTAACCTTAATAAACTATTTGGAAGCTATGGAAGGTTTTGTGGAAAACTGTTCAACTAGCCCCATCGTACCCTAAATAAAATAACACAACCCTTCAACACTATAGATATGAAGACGCAATCAAACTAACACTTGCACAAATGATTCCTCAACATCTTCTAATGTTTCAAAATTGCTATATCCAAATAGTGTTTATCATTTTCAATTTTTTAACGCAACTTTTGAAGTAAAAGGTTCTTTGCCTTTAAGTCAACAATAAAATGCTTTCTCTGCCTAGAAATTATTTCGTTTTCGAACAATTTTGTACAACACAAAGTAATTAATATTTTCTACACGCCACCTTTTTAGATACACTAAACACTACACTAATTAGGGTCACTAATAGCTTTCTAGTTACAGGTTTAAATTCTTTAGACAGTTTTTTTGTCTCGTTATAAAGAACGTTGTTGATAATGCGTTCCCATTACAGCAAAGTGTTCGTTTTGAATTTTCATCTCTTACTTTCTGCAATTTTTAAAAAATTAATAATATAAAGTAAAAAGTATCATCTGGAACATTAAAGAAAGCTCATATAATTAAAATTATTGAAAGCAAGCACTTAATTGAAAGCAATAATAAAGCTAATGTTATCTAATGATCATGAAACAATAAAAAATACTTACTGATCGTCATCTTCGATGAACATTTTGTGATGTTTATGAAACTACAAAAATGTATCGTCTTATGTATATGTCTTTACTATTTGTTTTAGTTATTTTAATTTCACCAACTGATGATCTACCAAAAAATGGTGTACACAATAATAAGCACAGATGACTACCGACAGTAACAAATAAAATAATCTGAAAAAAGAAAGTGATGATAAAGCAAAATATTAACAGTATAGTTTCAATAGATGATAGATTTACTAGTTGGAAGGAATTTAAGGTTGGATAGGATGAGGAGCAATTCCAGCAACGAAAACCTAAACCTTTTAGCAGCGTATGAAATGCTCGGTAAAGACTAAATAAAATTTTTTAGAACAGAAATGATTTTACCACCACCAACCAAAAGTTTATAAGAAAACGTTTCAAAAATAAAATAAGTGTCTATAACCGCTTATCTAAAATGTTGCAAAGGTCAGTAAAGCTCCATCAAGCATTCTTATGTATTCCATGATACTTTCTGTATTCATAGAATTTAGTGTGAATATTTCGATAAGAGAGTGCTAAAATCATACATAATTACTACAGTGTATGTACCACAATGTTTAATTGATAAAAAATGTTTAAAAAAAAAATAACATGAACGCCTCCATTCTTTACTATCTAATGCTTTGAGACATTGTTACTCGTTTTTTTTAGTTTAGTTTAGTTTTTAAGCTACAATACCCGTTTTATCACTCCCCGTAATTATTTAATTATTTCTGGGATATTTACATGAAAATCGAACGACATGAATGATCAAAGTTCGCAAGATCACGCGAGCGGTGTGGCATTAATTGTGTGTTATCGTATATTGCACGGATGGTAGCAACAACTCAAGTCGATAATTTTTCTGTAATCTTCATATTATGAGTTAGCACAAAATTGAAAAATCACAACTTGGAACAGAGAGAAATTTTTTAAAGTTTCTCGAACAGATAGATATGTTACGCACTTTACATGCTATCTCTATTTATGCTGAAGAAAATCTTTTCATTCAGGGTTTCATTAAATAGATCTCCTATGAGATGATTATATAAATTTTTTAGTTTTATGTAATTATAACAAAAAGTAACGACGTAATGTTTAACACAATAATTAATTTTGTATGAGAAGTGAAAACAAAAAACATTGTTAATTACTGAAATTTCAGAACGCACAAGAAATATATTAAAGAAAATTAATTTATTTATACGCATTTGGACTACTGATAAGAACATCTCTAATAAAGAAGCATAACTACGAATAAGTTAGATAAAATTGGCTTTTAGGTAACCATGTTTATCAACGTCTTAAATGTATTTGCCACTTAGTTAAATAAATCTATGAATGCCACATTTATAGTTTACTACAATAATATCTTCCATTGCGAATGAGAAAAGGCAATATGTAATACGTAACTTCATTTTGACGAACGCGAGTAAAGTAGTAAAGTAGGACAAAATGCAACCTAGTTATCGATTTTACCACAGAGTGCAGCAATTAAACTGAAATTAATACAAATTTTAATACTACAAGCAACTAAATCTCTAAAGGGCGATAAAATCTAATACTTTAATTGCCATCGTAATTTCTCTTTTCTAGCTCAGTTCAAATTTAGACCCCTTGAAAATCTCCAATGCAGTACACCCTTTTATCTCCGAGGCTGAATTTTGCCTGCAGTGCAACAGCAAATCAAGAAAATTTAGGAAAATGAATTTTGAAATGTTTAATTGCAACTGCATCATTTTTTAGGGGAGACTAGAGCAACAATTAACAGGGGTGAGCTTTAACAAACAAAGCTTATTTTCAAACTATACACGTTCCAGAAGGGACCGTAACTCATATTTACGTTCAACGTATCTTTGCTGAGCTTATGCTGAAAGCCTTTTTTTTTGACAACAAAACGGACTTTTTAAGTTTTTTTTTTACTATAAGAAGTAAAACCAACCAAATCAATTTCAATGCCAACTAAATCAAAATCAAGGACAACTATTCAAAAAATCAAGGACAACTATTCAAAAAAACAAGACCAACTAAATCAAAATCAGAGTCAACTAAAATTTTTTGGTATTGCTCACAGCACTTGAAGTAATCGAGAATAAAAAAAAAACATAGTCGTTGCCAAAAAATTCGATCTCTGTCATATTTCGTTGGTTAACTATCATGAAAACTCCGCCTCGTTACTTTTTGCGAAAATTCGGCAGTTCAAATATGAAATACATTTTTTAACATTAGCATACCTTTAACTTTAACCTTAGTCCTTGGGAGAAAAATTGACAGGAAAGATAAGAACATGTACAGATTGGTCTTGGTGCCGAAACGGTTAAGTCAAGAATTGATGTTGTATTCTAATATAGTCGAAAGAATGACTATTCCCACACACAAATTTCAGGAACTATTAAAATCAAAAGTCAAAACAGAGTTTAACGCTATCTTTCAGCAGCTGATAACTGAAATTCAGATATCATAGATCCGGCAAAAAATCGAAGAATGGATTAATCAATTCCTCCCTTCAAAATTTTCCTACATTTAAAAATATGATATGATACCTTACAAATATAAAAAATATTTTCGCATGAATAATAAAATGTTCTTTACGCGATAGAATTCGAAACACCTCTGAATTATGCATTGGAAGAATAACCCATGGATTCAGAGGTGGTACCTTTAGACTCTAAAGGTTAGACTCTAAAGTTTAGAGGATTTCGATTTAACTTGCAAATACAGATGAGAACTGAAATAGTTTTGCATGATTCTTGTTGCACAATTTGAAACGTAGAAAAATTGTCCCAGTCTATTTATTTACATCATCAGAAAAATTATGGAATTTCCCGGACGTACTTTTCAATGCGTTCACTTTCAGAACTCTACAACAACAAAAAAACATTTCCATAATAATTTTCAAAATTTCCCCCAATACATTTTTGGTCATATTTTTAAAATGATAACCACAATCCACAGTACATTACCAAAATGTTTTTCGTTGTTTTGGTATAAATTGCATTGGTGGTGCTTCTGACTGCTCATCGAATTCGGTCACTGCAATTGTCAAATCTTCATCAGCTTTTTTCAAGGTGTTTTGTCGCTGTTGCAAAATTCCCACCGAGGTTAATTGTTGTTTGGAATTACATTGTATTAACACTGCACTGTTAAATTCTCGGAAATTTAACAACTGTTTTCGACATTGAAAAAGCAACCTTTTTGCAGCCATAGTATGAAGCACTACCAGATCAGTCGTCAACTAAATTAAAAAAAAAAATGCATTCATCTAGAGTGCATTTGAGCCAAGATCGAAGTTCATAAAACTTAGCAAGTGCCAAAATAATTACGATAACATATGACGTCATCAGGTATAAAATCTTTTTGAACAGAAATTCCTTTCATCACAGAAAGCAGATAAATTTCCAACACGTGAGGAGCATTGTCTTCTTAAATTATGTTGCGCCACATTATCATAAATAAAACATGAGTTCATTTACGTGCAAATTTTCAGACAGACATTTTTCCTCATGTTTGCGAAAAAACGAGTCTTAATTGCCCCAGTCTACATAGCACTATAGAAAATATTCTTCAATAGCAGTTTCCACAAACACTAACATCTTAATTTCCTCAATAAAACTGAGGCTATTATTAACTCTTATATGCCTTGAAACAACTTGTTAGCATCAAGAGCCCCCCAGCATGCAGGGCAGACGGTGTAAACGAATAAGTAATTTAAAAGTTCACTTTGACCGGCCTTTCTTCTTCAGAACTTGAATGGAATTATAAAGAAAATCTGTTATAAATTTGAACTTAAAATGAATTAACTAAAATGTTATTCAATTTAGTGAAGCAAACTAAAATTCAATTTCTACATTAAATCAAATTACACAACGACGACGATGCAGTTTTTCGAATCGTGGCCATTCACGAGTTCAGAGTTCGATCGACATATTTTTCAGTGTTATTTTCAGCAAAGTTTTATATTAATAGTTTTTAAGTTCAAAGTTCTATTATATTTTGAGAGAAAGTAATGTGCCTGTGGCTTAAATTTACGGCAAAATATTTTCTCATATTTTTGTTTGGCTTTACGAAAAGTATTTTACTACGTTGCTGTTGCGCAATACGCATTTTCTCTGACGGAATTATAAAATAAGCTTGCGATAAAGAAAAGCACTAAATCAGAGACATGCTAACATATTAACATGACCCTGAACTAAAGTTAAAAAAACATTTTTGTGGCGTTTAAAATTTATAACAATTGTTGTTAATAATTTACTTAAAGCCTAAGCACGCACCATCAATTGAACAAGTAAATACCTATGCTGGTTATTTAATGACACCTCATTTTGCATATCAAAAAAATGACGGATTTTCAATGTCTACACTTTTTTAGTATATTTTTCTTGTTTCAAATGAGCGATAGATGCAAATAAATATGAAGGACAAAAACCAGATAAATCTCTTTAAAACTTGTTAGGGAATTAAAAAGAACATTGTAGTGTTTATCAAGCAAAACAACTCTGTTGTGAAGCTAAAGGAAACTAAGGGGAAGCCTCAAAGCTATTTGAAATTTTGCAAAAATAATAGCATATTATTCTCTGTACAAAGCAGACAAAATTAGAGTATAGCATAACAAAACACTTCTGACATAATTGCATAGTTGCTCGCGTAATATATCTCATGACTTTGGCAGTTGTTTGCAACTGAGTACAACTCTATAGTACCAACACTTTTTTCGTGCTAATTTGTAATAATTAATAGGTCCTCAAAACTTAAATAGAAAAATTTTAGATATATTTATGTAGGTACATGAAATAGTGATAGAAAAAAATAGACTCTTCCGATGAAGCAAATTAGTGAAATCAGATTTCAGGATTCAGATGAAAAAAGTTTGTACAATAGCAGTTCTTCTAGTAGTAATTTAATTAGCCTGAAAGGAAGAGCACACAAACTTCCTTGCCAGCTAGTAGAAACTGTCGGCAGAAAGAGAATTCTCACACGAAACTTGTGACCATCACAGCGTTAACTAATTTAACCATAGCAAGCAAAAGCACATTTGCTTATCACTTTTTTACGTTTATAAATTTCACATAGGGAATCATAAGGTTAATTGTCAAATGCTCCATCAACATGCATAAACACTCTCAGAAAGGACTCTTTTTTTATATAGTGCCCACTTTAGCAGCTTTGGAAAACAAGGTACACAGTTACAAAATGTATCTCGCTCATTCACTGTACTTAAAAACTATAATAAAAAATCACGTCAATACTATTTGTGAAAATTTCAGCATAGCATGTGCCTTTGTTATTTAGAAATCAATAAAAAGAACATTTCATTGCTTAAGAATGAGAATTTCTTAAGGGCTCTCAACTTCATGAGAACTAGAAGTTCTTTAAACAAGGATTCATTTGTGCTCCTCACAGCAAGTTTTTCTCTACTTTTAAACAAAGAATGAAAACACTTGTTGGACGAAATTAACAAACATTTTATTCAATTTTCTGAAGAATTTTCTTCATCTAATTCGTAATAATATTTTGAAATTACTCCAAGCTTAAGTAGTTTACCGTCTACTGCTCTTTTGTGTCTATGGTAGGAAAATCTGTTATCGCAATAGCTCTTTTTTTATTAATATTTTAAGGAATAAGTAGACTGATAATGATTTTATCGCTTCTGCACTTCAGATCTTAAACAAATTAACCAGTTAAAAAAATAATATTAGTTTTCCTTATATTTTAAAGTATCATTCTGATAAATATTCCTTTTATTTTGTTCACTGTCACTGGCATATCTTCAGCAGCAAATTTTACGTATCTTCATTGCTGACTGGATTCTAAATATTGAAATAGTTGTAAAGTACCATTTCTGCGAAATCTGTTAAATCCAGATTCTATTAAATTGAATCCTATGCAAAAAAAAGTTATCTTTTTATTTTGGATATGACAAAAAAAAACAAATCGATTCAAAGTCCAACATGCCACGTACACCAATTAACTCTCAGAACAGATGTAAGACCACATTCAAAATATTCAAAAACATAATTATTCATTCAATCTTGTTTCTTTATTTGCGTAAAAACAGGCTTGCACTAAAAGCTTGACTTGAGATTTCCACCTTGAAAGCTTTATATTGACATAACGAACTTTGTACATCATTATCTCGCTTTTATTTCAACTTTTGAATCTTGATATTTTGGTAGTTATTAACTTCATTTTACAAACTTCTTTTAACGTCATTTGAATTAGATTTCAGGCAAATAATTTGGTCGTTATTCAAGCTTTACGTTTTGTGTATTCAGCATTTATAGTAATAATTTTCATTACAAGAACTCATAGTAATCGATGTGCATTTATTCTGTTCTTTATCTGCCACGTTGTTAACCTTGATCATTCCTAAGGTCTAACCAAATAGAGAAGAAAACGTAAGTTATCTCATGATATCGTGAACAGTGTCAAGGTCAATAAACTGCAAGTTCTACAGCCAATAACGGGGCCACAAATGAATACTAATGTTAAATGTGTGACGCACACGAAGCAAAGATGCATCTGGCCTTGATTTTTCTTGACATATGTTCAGATCAGATATATTTTAACAGATAGAATTACATTCAAGTGTTTTCCCAAGATAATTCATTTGAAGAATATCAACTAGTTACGAGCCATTGCTCCATTCAGTCTTTGATTGAAAAATTCACAATTTCTATCGCTAGGCTTGTGCTCTCATGCATAATTTAAGTAAACGGTTAAGAAATGAATGCTAATAGAATTCACTAGTTGGTAAAATTAATTTTTCTGATTCGATTATGACATCCACTTCACTGAAGGTCTATTTTTAAAAGATTTAAATGTAGTTTGTTAATTAACCTTTTCCCTTATTAACAATCTGCTATTCTTGAATCAAAAATTCAAAATTCCTCGTGTATAAACTGAAATGTAGTAAATTACAGACCGAGTGACGATCGTCGAAGTCGAAGAATTCCTGAACACTGTATTTCTTCATTATTTCGAGGTAATATCTAATATAAGAACAAAATGCAATTGAATAATAAAGTATAAAACAGTAGTTCTATCTAGGAAATACAAAAATTGAACGGCAAAAAAAAGATGAACCCCATAGTGGTAAAAGTCAAATGCCAAATTCAATACTTATTTCTTACATTTTGCTACCATAATGTCCCAAGTTTTATAACCAAACATAAGAAATTATTACGCAAGTGCCTATTATAAAAGGTCTTTGTATTTTATATTATTTAAACGCAAGAGAATTTGTGGAGTAAAAGGGGGTTCCCCTCCTCCAAATTCACTCATTTTCAGTGGAACGCTGGGGATTGGTATTATGTATATATGTATCGAATTTCAACTTTTATGTGCCTACGATGACTCCTTCAAGGTGTTACAAACGGTAGACCAAATTTATTAAGGTTTTTGTTATACAAAGATCTTCAAAATGCATATAAAAAATACTTTACGCCACATCTATATGATTCCAAGATTTCGATTTTGAATTCGCTTTTCAAGTAGTATTTGAACAATTTACAATCGAATGATCGTATAAAGTCGATTATGGCACCATCAATAGTTTGATTTTACAGGAACCTATCATAAGCTGTGTTTTTTTTAGCAACGGAGTTATGAACATTTCAAAAGAACGGCTGCAATCTGTGGAGTGCAAAGTTATCAGTGTTTGCATAAGCTTATATCTAATTAATAGTACGTAAAATCGACAGCCAACATATTGTAAACGTAAGTAAAATTTAATAAACCGAGAATTCATCTTCTTAACAAATGGAAGTGAAGAAATATCTAAAATAATAAACCAGAGCAACCTAACCTTTTTAAATATAATTAAAATCATCTGAAACTTAAATTTGTTTGCAAAATATGCTTGAATTTGTTTGTTTATACTTCAATCCCTGAAAATTTTGTCCAAATAAAACAATTTGAACACTTTCCTAATAAGACTTTTTGACACCTGGTTGTTATTTATAAATATACAGATCGATGATTTGTAACTGCGTAGCATTTCACGGTTTGTTATAGTCCTAAATAGCATCAGATTTTCCAATTAACTTCCAAAGCACTCAAAATGAAAAATTAGGTCTACAATAGCAAAATTTACAAAAGATTTCAGAAGTGAAAATTTAATTAAGCCTGCAGAAAATCGATAATCCCGGCACCAAAAGCATTTCTTGTGCTTAACATGTATTGCGTGACAAATTTACTCATGAGGAATTGCTGGGAAGAAGCTGAGAGAGTTTTAGGATTGTCAAACTATAAGCCGACATATTTTAAAGTTATATATAAGCATGTAATCTCTCATTATAACAATTAATGTAAAAAAATACTCTTATATTTCTTATTGTTCGATTGTATAAAATGGGAAAATACCTTTTGCCGCTAGTAACAGGTTAAACCTAGACAGGCAATCCTCAAGGCAGAAGTTATGCATGCTAACTTGTTATTGATCGGCTGACCCACTTGTTTTATTTCATATAAATAAACACAATTTTGTGTTGTTGTGCAGATTGTTTCGTTCTAACCGCTGCTAATTATACGACGTAAAATCGGATGATTTTACAAGATTTGCGGTTTGTAAAACCATTCGAAAATTCATTACGCTGAACAAATTAAATTTATGATAAATTGGAATACATTTCAAATGCACATGATACACAGACGCAAATAGTCAATTCCTACCCACTGATTCAGTTCATTACCATCAACAGGACTTCACATCTCGACAGGTAAACAGGAATTGTCAGACGTGACAAAGCAATCAACAACCATTACACATATTCAAATGCATTTAGATCATAATCTAGGATTTTGTCACGCTAATAATGGATTCCATTCCACACATTCCGAGATATTCGAGTGAAGAATTGCTTCGATTTAAAAGTTCAAAGCGAAGCTTTAGAAAAATTGCTAGACAAAAGTTTCAGATAATTAACAGAGCTATCTGGTGTCCTGGCCGAATTATTGGTACGGGGTTCATTAAGAGGTTCCATAAGGTCTGAGTCCGATTTTCTAAATTAGGACGCCTATTCTGCATTTCAAATTTTGATTCTAAAGAAAAAAATACGTTGGAGTATGCAGAATATTGGCCATAAGCCGCATAGAGTCCAAAACAGGTTCAGCGTCGAAAATCCCAATTCATCTAACAATCTCAGAATGGATTTTATGAAAAATTACTAACGAGAAAATTCTCCAGGCCTCAAAGAAGATATTTCATGAGCTACCAAATTTTGGGTATGGACCAAACATGAATTTCTTCAATTACTTCATTAGTGAGATGAATAAGCATACAAACTTACAACAAAAAGGATGCGAGACTCATTTTGAAGATCGAAAAGGGGAGGCAAAATGGGGGTTCTCATTTGGAAATTCATGTTTGGTCCATACCCTCATTTACCTCTCCCTATTTACCCTCATTCACAAAATATGTTTTAATTTCTTAATCTCCCTCTTGCCTGACTTCCCTCCGCCGTCTAAGTTATGCTGTGCGCATCATAGGGTTGTCCCCTGAGCTTACGCAGTACCTTAAAGCAATTATCAATGTAATGAGCAATGATCTAGATATTAGTACGTGACAGGTGTATCCGATACAATATTTACTCTAATTTGTCCGAAATAATGAACATACTCTTCTATTAATAGTTGTTTATCATATTGAATTTTCAATGCGTATCGTTTTATCCACAAACACGATAAAATTCAAAAACAAATGGAACAGGTGCTGAACAGAGCGATTGTTCTAATTAACCCAATATAAACAAACAAAACTGACCCAGCTCAAGGCGTACAGTTCATTCATCAGGGAGTGTGGCTAAAGCAATCAACGAACAGCCAATTGACATATAAATTAGCTGACATTTAAGAAAGGTCTGCAGTTTATTTCTCGCTTGCTTAGCATCCAAATCAACCAGAAATAAAAGAGTAGCGCAACGCTATCAGCATATACTGGGAGTTGTAGAGGCCAATCGATCGCGTGGCACTAGCGAGTGGAATTGGTAATTCCACATTTAGCCGCTAAAGATCGATTCACATTTCCGACTCGTATCGAACGGATATCACTGCAAATTGTGCCGCATT
>QYTT01090599.1:11465-28307 GCA_006980735.1 Dasypogon diadema
CATTATAAAATTTCAAGAAAAGCTTGATGAAACTTCATATAAAAAAAAATGGCTGAAATACGGAACCGGGAGCTTTCTTTGTATAATTAATATATAGAATAATGAGCAATGATCTAGATATTAGTACGTGACAGGTGTATCCGATACAATATTTACTCTAATTTATCCGAAATAATGAACATACTCTTCTGTTAATAGTTGTTTATCATATTGAATTTTCAATGCGTATCGTTTTATCCACAAACACGATAAAATTCAAAAACAAATGGAACAGGTGCTGAACAGAGCGATTGTTCTAATTAACCCAATATAAACAAACAAAACTGACCCAGCTCAAGGCGTACAGTTCATTCATCAGGGAGTGTGGCTAAAGCAATCAACGAACAGCCAATTGACATATAAATTAGCTGACATTTAAGAAAGGTCTGCAGTTTATTTCTCGCTTGCTTAGCATCCAAATCAACCAGAAATAAAAGAGTAGCGCAACGCTATCAGCATATACTGGGAGTTGTAGAGGCCAATCGATCGCGTGGCACTAGCGAGTGGAATTGGTAATTCCACATTTAGCCGCTAAAGATCGATTCACATTTCCGACTCGTATCGAACGGATATCACTGCAAATTGTGCCGCATTTAAACATTTGACAGAGTTGGAGCCTCCACTCTAAATTTGTTTAAATATTGTTTTTTATTAGTTTAAATTGATCGAATCGCGAACTATGAACTGAATTTGGACTTTGTTCTGCAACATTTGTACCGAATGTCGTGATTTTGCACTTGGCCACATTCAGACGCCAGCCTAATCCACAACAAACAATTTCCATAGGTTTACCAGTTCTCCTCTGAGGTGATGAATTGTTGTTGTGTAGTAACAGCCACGTACTGCGATTTATGCCACAAACTTGAATGGGAGGAAATTGCTCGGTGGACTTTGCGCTAGTGGAGTGATTATTAGAACTGGTTAGGGGGAGATATTTTTTTCTTTTCGGTCAGCTGAGTTGTTGACTGACTCGAATTAATGCTAGCAAGGGGGCTCAAATCAAATTATACAATCAAGACAATGTGGACAATGTGGCGAATGCCGGGCAGTAAAAGTAAGGTGTCTTCCTCTATTTGTTACGTCTTGTGATGTTGCACTTATGCAATTTGTAATTGAAAGAGGAATGAATTTCAAGATACCTATAATTAAAAATTTTGAAAAAAATTCTTGTTTACTTTTCTTGTTTCCAAAAACCTGTCGCTGCACACTAAAAAATAAATATTTATATGGAATGCTCTCACGTCATCTAAGGTTATGAACAATTGCCAAAATCTGCTATTTTTAGTTAAATAATAAAATCATTTCGAAAAACATTTTTGAAATATATTTTTCGCTTCTCGTTAGAATTTATCACTTCAGACTTTTGTGGAATCTCATCTTTTCCACTAGAGGCACTTTTTCGTGAATATATTTATCTTCAAAGTCAAAGAAAACTGCAAGTTCGCTTTTCACTCCTGATAACATCAGTATCGTTAAAACTACATAATTTTTTTAAGGTATCGCCTAAGGTCAGGGTACAACCCCCTTCAGATTCAGCCAGTTTAAAATTTTTATTGATTTTATGTCTTATTGATTCTTGAATAATTCAGAAATGTGTGCAAATTCAAATATTGAAATAAGTAA
Organism: Dasypogon diadema; assembly: GCA_006980735.1. Classification (NCBI taxonomy): domain Eukaryota; kingdom Metazoa; phylum Arthropoda; class Insecta; order Diptera; family Asilidae; genus Dasypogon; species Dasypogon diadema. The sequence continues at coordinate 13,128 of QYTT01090599.1, forward strand.
CCCGAAGTTTGCCACCAGCAACCATGTGTTCACATAACCATATATCCCGTTATTCAAGTATCGAAAAATCGAAGTTCCTCATATCTAGAAATTCTAATTAGGACTTGTAACTCTACTCGGCTAATTGAGAATTTGAGTACTTAAGGGGTGAATACTCAGCGCTTTTTGAACCGAGTATAAGTAAATCAGTAAGGAGTACTCAAATACTTGAGTACTTAGGTGCTTTATTATCCGAAATTTTTGGAATGTGTGAGCACCATATCTTACGTACCCCAATTGACACTGAAGGAAAATAATTTTCAATAACGACTGATGCCATTGTACACACAATTAAGTATATGTGCTGAATACATTAGTTCTTCATATAGCAAATTGGAAAGGACGCAATTACAAAAATCCCCGTAACTTCTAAAGCGTTAATTCCTTTCAACGATTTTTTTTTCATTCTGATGGTAATAGTAGTAGGAAGGATAGAAAATGTTTAGAAATTTGATTTTTGAAGGTAAAAACAATGGACTAGAACTTCAAAACGCTACGACTCAAAAACCAAGGCAAATGGAGCCAAACACTTTTTTTTTATCTATGAAGTTCTTAACTCTGAAATGTTCATACAAGAATGAATCACTCCCTACACTACTATCAAACTAGATAAACAAATCCCTTACTCATCAGGCTAGCCTGGTGAAGCGAGCCGGCCACAAGCCTCACAATTTAGACGAAAAGTTCAAATCCACGGGACCATTTTCCAATGTATATGTAACTAGAACTCTCTAAATTTCAATTGTCTTAATCCACACGAATGAATCTAAAGTGCTTCACAGAACATATCAGCACTTAGTGATTAACATGTGGAACAATTCGCCGCGACAAATTTACAAGAGCACTATAAATGGCCCAAACGGGATGTGATCAATTGAGAGAAAATCTTCCTCTATCTTTAAATAAAAACCTAACAAAAATCTTCCTGTATCTTGTGGACTTTAGACAAACACTGTAACATACATAGTTATCACAGCAAAACTTACATCATTTGATCGACTGTTATGTGTTATATAAATATGTATGATTGAGAGTATGATCAATTCCGGACACATATATCAGTGGAAGAATGCGTTTATATCGCCCACGTATCTATGCGGGTCGCACTCGCACCATAAGTTGTTAACGTTCGTCGGAGGTCAAGGTAATGGTCGGATTGATTAAATTTTGTGATGTCTGTTTGAGATTTTTCATAGGAAATAGCACAGCAAAAACGGAAATCAGTACTGAAACATTTAAGTTGGTGACAGAGAGAACAAATTTTATTTAAATTTTGAGATAACATTTTTTTTAGATAGGCGGTATCACTAAATTAAATAATTACAAAAATTTAAAAACACAAATGAATTATGTACTTAACTTTGCCCGATATTAATAAATGGTTTAAATATATCTAGGATTAGATAATTACTGCACCAACATGACCCATAGCCGGAAGGATAGCTAAAAGCTGTGATTTTTTTTACATTTGTATAATTTTATTTAAAAATAGTGTCTTTAAGGTACAAAGGAAAAGCAAGAAGTATTCGATATTGAAATGAGTGCTGACTTAATACATCAAACAAGACGAAAAACTAACTTTCGGCACTATTTAAGATTCTTTGGGTAGGTGCATGAGTGGCACAAGAAGACGTGGGCGATACTGAAGGGTAATGAGTCCACGTGAGATGAGGATAACAGGGTCCTTTTAAATTGTAACCTTAATAGTTTTGCTACAATAGAGAAGCAAAACGTTGACTATACCAAAGCTGCAGTTATAATTTTCTTACTTTGCTATTAAAATTATTGCTGTAAGTTTGGGATGTTGAGTTCCAATTCTGCTAGTTTTGGGATACCCTTTTGCCCGTGTTTGCATCTGTTCTATTGCGCTTGGAGCCATCTAAGTCTGCCCCTCCACTTTATTGAGTCACTCTCAATGTTATATGGTACCTCAGAACCTTTGACCAGTACTATCAATTAAATTTGTATAAAAAATTCGATTTTTGGCCCCTTAATGATATTTGCCCCAGGAAGGTGTGCTAGTTTTTCTTTTCCAAACTGCTGCACACTCGATGTAAACAAGCCGTACATATAAAGGAATCACTAACCTTGAGCTTTTGCGCAACAGACAATGCTGTACTGTCTTTTTTCTGAAATAATTGTTAGCGCACGATATCCACACGGCAAATAAAAACAAGTGGATGCAGGCACACTTATAAAAAATTGCAATAAGCGAATCCAGCTTTATCGTCCGGAAAGCGGATGCAATAGTCACACAACTGGAAAAGTTTCTATGGAGAGATTGCAAAAACAAAACTCCTCAAAAAGATTACAAAAAGAGAGTAAATTTTTGGGTAAAACTTTAAGAAGGCACAAATTCACCTCAGCTGAGACTTCCAATCCCCTCATGGGTGTTGGTACACATCGCGTCGCGTGATTTTCAGGGGCAGGAAACTTCACCGGTGACGTCACAATTGTCAAAGCACGTGGTTGCACGTGCGCATAGTCCTCCGAACACTTGCAAGAACAAATTGAAGAGAAAAGCAAGATAAATGAGTGGAAAAGACATCGATTCGATTTACTGAAGACGCAAAACGTGTTATTACAATAATTTGGCCAGATTAGCAGGAATAAGTGCAAGAAAACCGGATTTACAACTTCTTCAATGCAAACACACCCCCCAGACACCAGGCATTCCTCATGTTTTACCGGTAGTTTATTGTCTGCCGAAAAAGTCGTGCGATACCACCACCCGACATGTGAAGCTTGTTTTTCTCGTTCATAACAAATATTTGCGAACTTTTAGACAATGTCTTATAGAATCTGGACAAACATCGATGAGGTGCTTTTTCATCAAAGAGCAATCAAGGCAAACCAATTTAAAATGACTTTTTTGTTTCATTACGCAACTGTCAATGGTTTTCGGCGCTGCAGAATCCTGGGACGGGTCTAAAATTAAACGCGACACAATCGTTTATCTGTTTGGCTCAGAGAAATTCGCAGCCAAACTCCAATAACAAAAAACTAATGCAAATGGGATTATCAGACGTATAAGAAAGCAACAAACATGTAGAAGTGGAGAGCAATCGTCGAATGGATTAATAGATAAATCGCGTTCGTGGCAATGGCAAGAAAAGTGTCCCGTTTTAGCGACTGACCTCCACTTTGTTCCTATTATTTTCTTATTGGACTGGACGAGTATCACAATCACAACGCAACGTGCTGCACTTTTTCAATTAGTGCACACGACAAAGTTCGTGTTGTACCGGAATTGCACTGAAGAAAGGAGGTCGGGCGGCATGCAGACCGATCTGATCAAGGGAAAAGAAGGCGGGGATCACTCCGCAAAACGGTTTCTTCTAACTGGACACAATTTCAATGTCTTTACTTACCTGGTCCAAAGACCTTCCAAATCACTTTTACCAGCACAGTTCTCTAAACAAAACCATTAACACAGAAAACGTTCTAAATCTGCCACTTTGTTACAATTTCTAGGTTAATATGAACGAGGAAAATCAAATACCCACACAGTCGAGAACACCTCGACACGACTTCTCTATTCCTCAGGAAATCACAATTATGGACAGCTTATCAGGTGCACGACGGCAGGACGTACTACTTGCACAAATCTGACTTTGTTTTTATTGATGCAGAAAGGTATAATCTCCAAAATATTTTACAATAATCGCGCGCTACATGAACCTTCGCGTACAACGTCCCGTCGGTTTTTGTGCAGTATAAACACAGAGCAGGGGCACACTACAAAACTTTGTAGGTTGCAAGCAAACGGTGAGAAAGCAGAGGCGGACGTCGGATTTACGATTTATCACAAAACAGTCCAATCGACTCATACAGGCCGAATTACACCACGGACGTCATTCATTTCAACGCTACTTTCGCAATTTACTAATTAAAAAGGAATAAAAGCGCTTTGTTTACACACAGATCTCTTTCAAGCTAACAATAAATTGTCATTTTCTAATTTATTTACACTCCGAATGAGAAATTCGCACGACACTTCCTACGGTTATCGTGCCGTCTCACTCACCTCCATGTTGGGCGGTTTTGTCTGTCACTTTCGGGATGGTGGCGTGATCGCAACGTCACACGGCGCATGACACATTCCAATTTTTGACGGTATTTTTTCGATGGTACAGTCTTGGATAAAATTCAATTCATCATTTTCCAACCATTTCTAACATTCACGAAGGCTGTCACTTTCCACTGCCGGTTAACTGAAAAACAGCGTGCGAGAAAATTCTGAACAGGGGCAATTGAAAAAGTACTCAAATAATATCTCCCGGTTTTTTACGCCTGCATTGGAGTTTCAACTACGAAAGTAGTTACTATACCAACACTAAGGAAATTTTGGTACGCCTTTTCCAGCTTACCACCGTTCCTTGTTGTGTTTTGTTCTAAGGTTCATACTTTTCAACGGATATATCGCCTTTAAAAAGTAATATTGGAAGAAGAAATTTTGAACTTTGGTCATTGTTGGATTCTAGCAGGATTCCAAGTCAAAATTTGAACTGAACACGTAAGCAGTTGTGTTGATTTTATTTATAATGCGAATAAGAGACAACTTTAGAATTCAACTTGGTAAGTAGGTATGAATTTGATAATTTACGCTTACGTACGAAGCCTCGCTTCTTTTAAAGCGCAGGACTCCCGGATAAACCATTGGAATTTGTCATAATTTTGCAATAATGGAACATGATCATAATGAATCTTCTCAATTTTCTAGAAATAAAATAAAATTCCTTTCTAGATGATTAAAGAAAGTGTTTCGGTTAGAGGAAGCCAATTTGATTATCGTAAAGGAGATTTTCGCCCTTTTGACGACAATTCCCGCCGTTATTCTGCTAGATATTGAGTTAAAGAGAGTTTTAAAACGATCATCTGTAATTTTGTTGTACATTTTTTCTAATGTCGTTTTTACTTCTGTTGTTGGTTGGTCTACTTTTTCTCACTAAAAATTTCCTTCTCCTCCTCTTATTGGTTCATTGGTGAGTGCCATCCAATGGACACCGAGAAATTCTCTCAAAATGGCACCACCCTACTTCCTTCAATTTTTACAATTTCATTAGGAATGATCGCTTGTGCACTTGGTAAATTTTCCTGCAATTTTCTAGAAAATTAAAAGTGAAGAGCTTGGCATTGGGACTTCTTTTTAATTTTGTCCGGGGAGAATTGTGCGCACTAATTTTCTTTGCTGCACACAAAGATTAAGAAATAAATTAGTTGAAGTCAGAAAAATTATGCATACAAGAACGCAGTGTATACCAGTATTTAATGATACATTTGATTCAACACAATTTGGTAAGAACTATGCGTTTATCTTTTTATTTTCTAAAACTCAAAAATTACATAAAAAGGCGTTAACATGAAAAATGAAAGTGCGCAGGTTTATCTCGCCCTCCCTTATTTTAGCCACACTACTCGGCTTGATTTCATTTTGTCGTTGAAATTTTTATAGTTTATTTATTGTTTGCCCTCTTGCCATCGGGACTTTGAGACTTATTTTCTCCCCCTCGGATTTTATAGCTGTTAAAACTGCTTTTGGGGCTACTGATTACGAATATGAATTCAGTTTTTTTCTCTATCACATCAGGAACTGTTAAAATTATTATTTATTCAAAAAAAAACAAATGATCTTAATGATTTACAGCTAGAACATCTCTATCTTCCATCTTTCGAATTTCAGCTTTGACTCCCTTCATCATGTGTTGGACCACATTCAAATAAACTTTTTCAATTGAAGCCCTCATGCGATTTTTCAACTGTTTAACATTTGTTGCTTCTCATCCGTCCCTGTAAGCAATTTTTAATGAATTGGCCCAAAAATTTTAAATGGGTCGAGTTGCTGGATTCACACTTTTCGGTAGTCTGAACAAAAAATTCCAAAATAGTCCTTACTTCTTCGATGCCTACATTACTGCCTTCCAATTTCTGAAGTAACCTCTTAAGAAAGCTGCAGAAAATATTTGAGTTGACTGTAGACTGCCGAATTACGGCATGCCATACTATTCCCCATATATTAAAATTTTTGACTTCTTACTAATTAACAATTTTTGATGTTTTTTTAATATAATGTAAATGTAGAAGTGCTTTATTTGCAACAGGATTAATTTGATTTGCAAAAAGGTGAATTTGATTAGAAAAACCTTTAAACAAAGTAAAAATATAATATATAATTCAGTTTAATATATGATGTACTGAAGCACAATGCAGACCTGTACTACTATTTTGTGCACCTTTTACTACTTTTTCAAAATCTTTAAATTCCATCACTGGACTTGTATGCACACCAAATCCACGAATTCTGTATTTTCAGTTGGTTTTCTGTTTCCCATGATAGCAGTTGTGCTGTGCATAAAGTACGTAGTGTGTTAAGTATAAACAAAAAAGAATATGTAACCATTTTTCCGTAATGAAGCCTAGAATTTTGAAAAAAACGGCGATCCATTTGTGCTCCTGATATTATCATCTAATCCTTCCACAGTTCCCAGACATATTTTACGGCTTTATTAATAAAGTAAAATTAAAATAAACTGAACTGTGTAAAAGAACTCTGGCAATGCGTACATGCTCAGAGCACAAAAGTGCACAATGGACAGAAACGACAAAGAAAACGATACACGGACAAACAACAAACACGAAAAAAACTCACAGAAGAACTTGACGCAACGCTTAACGCTTGAAGAAAAAAAACAACACAGTGCAATATATGCAGCCTTGGAGCTATTATGTAAAAGCGTCATGTTGTGCGTATTGCCGGCATTGGATCGTTAAGAGTTACTCCACCGTTTTTAGTATACAATTTTTGCTATTTAAGATACCACTGGCTTCACAAATGGAACTCTCGTCAGTAGAATTGTCTCAATCACTAGTATCAAATTAGTTATAGGTGCTCTTTGCCTACAGAAGAGCAAATCTGCAAAGGTACGCTTTAACAATTTTAATACGACAGGAAAACCCAGATTTTTGGTGGATTCAATTCTCAGACCTCATGAACCACGAATAGACACCAAAAACATTTGATGGTACTTCAATTAAAATTTACTATAAATATAAAAAAACAGGAAAGTAGTGAAACAAAACAGGAAGTAGTAAAGTTTTCTTAAACTTATCCAGAAAAACTTTCCCTTCAAGTAGGTAATACAAAGTTACTGTAAAATAACAATATAATAATTTATTTCTATGCTTCCTGCAAACAGGACTACAGGATGACTAACGGAGGCTGATAAAAGCGATATGAGTACACTATACATTAAAAATATATTTAAATTTTCCATACATTCTTAGAAATTTAATTGCTGATATTTGATACCTTGAAAGAAAGAGATTTTCTTCATTTCAATAAGAAAAACATAACAGTAAAAATTTTGTAATTAAACTAAAAACTAGTTCAACTTTATTCGATTACCTCAGACAATCAGAATTTTAAAATTTTGTTCGCATAAAACGCGAATTTTTTTTTATTGCCCGAATTAAAAATACAATTAAGCGCTGCAATCCTTTTCGTACTTATCTGCTTATGGAAGCGGCTGAATGGCTATCAAGAAAATGTTGCAGGAGATGAGGTTGATCCAGCTGAACTCCACATAGGTAACAATTCTTAGATGTATTAAAATGAATTCTTTGAACATGATCCTGGATGAGGGGACGAGAAGAAAGTACAACAGTGCACTTTTGACATTTAAACTGATAACCAGTGTCCAGAGAGTACTCCTCAGTATACTGAGGGTCCACATCGGACGGGTCAGTCTCATCGTTTCTAGAGGCATTATCACCTATAATGAATATCCCAGCTTTGGGTGTTTTGTTTACAGAAGGCATTTGTGAGGCTCTAATCGTTGTCACTTTTGAAACATCAGGTTCATCAGGTAGAATAACGTCTGAAATCACTACGTCAGATGGATCAGTTATTTCACCTGTTGTGGGAATTAGTATTTTCTTTATAGTTCGCGTGACAACCACTTCAAAATCAGAGTGTTCATCTTCATTGTTCGAAGTGGACGCAGATGCATTAACAACAGACGGTCCACTAAGCTGATCAGACATAACAGAACTGGTTATATTCCCAGAGTGCTCTCCTGTTCCTTCCTCACAAATACTTGGATCATCTGGTATTATCAACTCGGCTAAATTATTTACATCTTTACTTGTGTTGGAATCTATTATTGAGTGAACCTGGACCGTTGCAGGCTGTGGACACTGAGCCGTAGTGGCAGAAATCGTCACTTGGCAATTATCTGTGTTGGATCTCACACCATTACCAGCAGCAACTTGAAGAGCATTTGAAAGAGCTGGTGGAGCGCTGGGCTGCTGATCATTTATTTGAGCCGAATGTTCTTGTGCAGAGTGTACGGGAATTGCAGTCGCTTCAGAAACTTTCCTTGACGGCGGACTTGTGGAGTAAGTATGATCCTTAGCCACATTCTTACTTGATTCGGTGTTATCACCTTTGAGTTGGCCGTGTTTTGATGGTAATCGAATTTTCCTGAACCTAAAATAATCCGGACTTTTATTTCTTCTGCTTTTATTTATTCTAGACATGTTTGGTCTCCTTTTAAGGCCTGAAGCATAAAATAAATTGTTTATTTGTCGTAAATTCGCTGATGTTACATAAAACCTTTTTCCTGCTACACGACTTTGAGCATTCGAAGCCGCTTGCACCTTGGTGGGAGCATCTGAAGGGGTCTGTACATGCACAGGTAGCGTAGAAGGTCCTAGTGGCAGATGTTCAGAATCGGGTAAAATGGAGTGTTCACCATCTGGTTTAGTTGAAGTAGTTGACGGATTTCCAGCAACACCACCACCACCAACGGTTTCCGCATTAAAATACTCTTTCAAGATGTCATGAATAGCATTGGCTGTAGTCAAATCACAATTAGGACTGAGTTTTTTCTGCTTTGGCTTCGGTTGAGTTATATTATCTGTTGTAAAACCTTCACTTATCAGCTGTAGATTTCTCGTAACTTCCCGAGCAACCTCTTCATCAATTAACCGTTGAATTCTCTCAAAAACTCCTGCTACAGCACTTACATCTTTTCTCTCCGAAACTACTGCTACAGCACTTACATCTTTTCTCTCCGAAACTCCTGCTACAGCACTTACATCTTTTCTCTCCGAAACTCCTGCCACAGCACTTACATCATTTTTCTCAAGAACTCTTGCACTTACATCTTTACCCTGCACTTCAGGTGTAACTCTACTAGAGACTGCAGGGACTGGAGTTCTAGTAACAGTAGGCTGGGCTGTTTTAACTGTGCAAGTAGCAGCAGCGAGCTTGCCCTTATTTAAATTCTTTTTCACATATTCGTCTTTGCTTAACAGTTTTGTTTCGACAACTAGATGCGATGGTAGACTACACTGCACCAGGACAGGAGTATCCGGTAAAAGCACCTGGTTGACGACAACATTTTTCAACTCAGGCGTTTTTATCACTCGTTTTACAATCACATTGTTGTCAATTTTTAGAGCTTGTAGTAGTGGATCAATAGAAGCAACGCTTTGTTGAGGTGATGCCACATGTGCTTTTGGTATTGTAGGCGACACTTTTCTTCCTGCAGATTGTGTTGCTGGCGCAGATTCAGTTAAAGGATGAGGTCGCGGAGTCAGAACAACGGTTTTAACACCTTGGTGTACTGTTAAAGTTGCTGGAAATGGAATTACCTCTTTCTGTGCTGTGTTATTAAAATTTCCACTTTGTCTCATTTGCGGCGTTAAATTTGCAGTATTCATTTGAATATTTCTAGATTGTGTTTTATGGGGAAGTTGTTTTGCATTATTACTTTGTTGTTGTTGTACTATCTGAGGTGTGATTTGCTCTGACTTGCTGCTATTCACAGAGAATTCCAGTTCTTTTAACTTTTTTAAAGTCACTGATTTTGGACGTGGCTTTTGTAGCTTAATTACAGTTTCTTTAGTTTCTTCCTCCTTCTGTCTACCAGGCGATATTTCCGCATTCTGCCTAGCAGATGATAAGTTTCCTAAAAATACAAAATGAAAAATTAGTTTCGGAATATGAAACAAATATCATAATGAAGATTTCAAGACTACGACCTCTACTGAAAATAAAGCAACTATTATTATGCAAGATAATCTTTATATATACATAAATTTATGGGAGAGCTCAAGAATTTAAATAACGACCCATTAACTGTGGGGATAGCAGAAAATGAAAAACCCATTCCGTTTTTCTTAATAAATATTGCAAATGAATGTACTGATTATGAATTTCGTACAACTAGTGATATTTTGTTTATATTCACAGATCGCGTTACAAGAAAACTTCCCTCATTCTGTCGTCGACCAAGTGATATCAAAAAGATTAATCGCCTCCTAAGACAGGCAATGGACATTTTTTCTCGACTTTTTGTCCAGCAATGCCTAATACTTATAGAAAATGGAAACGAATAAGAGAATTTTCATCTTCAAATGAATCAAACCTGCGATTTTAGTGCGAAGTTATTTTCTGTAAATTTGGAAACCCAAGATATCGAGTGAAGAAAATATAAAAAAAAGAAAGAGGATAAGAAATGAAACCAATTTTGCACAAAATATAAAAAAAAAATAAAAAGATATAGCAGCGAACAATACATTACGAAAAATTCTAAATTAGTTTATGGTAAAGTTTTCGAAAATAAGAATTGCCTTTGCTAAAAAAAAATGTTTGAATCTCTTAAAATATGAAGAAAGAAAATCTAATTTTGAAACTGAAAGATTTTGAAAAACAAAACTTATTTCTATGGGACGCCGTACATAAGCAAACAAAACAATAAACCAAGGAGACCCAGAACATTTGAAAGGAAAATGAGAAAAGATAATTATGAATATTTTTTATCCACTTATAATTCTGTTAAAGTTCGTGTTTGCAAGACATTTTTCTTCGAAACTATTCAAATATCTGGTGGACGATTAACTCGTGCTCTTAATGCTGAAACACCTGGAACAGATCAACGTGGGAAAATGCTGGGTGGGCATACAGGAAAGAATTTAATAGGGAATTCAACTTAAGTTTTCATTCTCCCCGCAAAGATACTTGCCAAAAATTAGATTTATTAAAGGTTAAAATTTAAGTCAAGCTAATTTGATTGCAAAACTGGTCCTGTTTTGCCGTCGCCTATGAAGATATTTCTAAAAAAAAACTGCCGTGAGCGAAAAACTATTGAGCAAAGGGAAGGTGGACCGATTCTAAAACGGATCAATGATTAAAAAGTAATGACTCTAAAGAATCGCATCATGCCAAAATTAAAGCAGAACCACTACTATCTAAAGACGATTAAATGAGATGGGTTGGAAAGTACGTCATTCAGTTGAAAAGCCACTACTAACACAGAAAATGACAATAAATCGATTGAGGTGGGCAGCAGGAACGACACATGGGGCTGTGGACGGTTAGAAAAGTGTCATTTTCAGCGGTGAATCTAAATTCAATGTTTGGGGTCGACTGAAATGCTTAGTACTTTAGTACTTTATTTTAATAGTAGGATCAGTGTGGATCATAGAGCCTCTTCTCCTCTATCGAACAACAAGTATCTGCAAAGAAACTAGTAACTCCATTTTTTTCAACTTAGTGTGCTAATGCCTCCCCCAATGATTAAAGTTCTTCTAGCATCACAATCTCGGGTATGCGTCTCTAAAAATTTTATACACAAATATTTGTGCCTCTGAAGGAAATTTTTAGAGACACGCATAAAAAGTTGAGCAGAATTATCTTGAATTTTAGGGCTGCTTGTTCAAAATTAAAGAAAAATAAGAGTCTTGAATAGAATATGAAATATACCATTCTTACTGCGGCTGTAATACGCTTTTTTCAAACTATTTTGGAAATAGGAATCTCAGACTTATTTTAGTGTAAAGCAAAATGTCCAAACATTTCAAAATTGTTGGATTTTACATGAATAAAACTAATGTGCATACTGCATACCTTCTTAAATATAAACTGAATATTACAAAAAAGTAGGAAAAACAGATATACCAGATAATTCAACGACTGCGATCGATGGACTTCTCTAGGAAATGGTTGAGGAAGGATAACTTCTGACTTCTCGGCTGATTTTTAACATCAGTGATTTCCAGTGGTTTCTGAGATGCAAAGCAAAGTGTTTTAAGAGAAACGACTTACACAAAGGATACCAATTGCCGCAAAGATTGACCATTATTTATATATATTTATATCTTTACGCCAATTTTACTAGCTAGTACTCACCTAGAAGAATTAACATATCAATTTCTTCTTCAGACTAAAAAAGTAGTACAATTATCAACAAGTCAACAGAACTAAATAGCAAATATTATCGACCAAGAAACAAATAAAAAGTCAGGAAGCGAGAAATAATTACGAGAACTCATTCCAGAGATGATTCACAATCTCGTCCTTAGCAAATATAACTACTATTAATTGCATTTTACATTATTTTCAAAGCAAATGACTGTAATTCATTTTGTGCACTCAGAGCCCATTCATGAAAGCATCAGACGATAAAAAAAATATGAGAATATGTGTAAAACTTACCTCCCGACTCACAATAATTTACTAACAGTTTTGCAAAAACATATCGGATCGAAAATTATCAATTTAGGCAAATAGTACCCATTGAATGTTGTTTCTTTGTCGAGTACTATCAACAGAATTATGCAAAAGAACGTGTTTCGGTTAATAATATTTGGCTATGTATCTCAAAAACTGGTGACATTATTAAAGCTGTAGTCGATTTCCCTCCTCAATTTCCTACCTCCAACCATTTCCGGGATAAATTCACTGAACACCGCCAATCAAACACCCGGTATATCGAGCCATAAACAAAAACACTTGAAACTTACCATTATCCTGATTTGTTTCTCTCAACCCTACTTGTGTGGCATATATTCCGAACAGATACGCCCTTAAATTTGTTGTTTCTTTGGGATATATTCTTCGACTTGCTTCAAATATGTCTCTAACCAAATGCTTCTTTAGTCGCACCTTTACTTTTCTTCTTTTTATATCCTCGAATTTATCACTATTCATTGCAGGTGTTGACTTAATCTGGAAAATATGAAATAAAATAATTCCCCTGTGAATAATATAGAAATATAAGTAAATTACAATTCTTGGGCGCTTTCGAATTCGTTGCACACTTTTTACTGCATCCTCGTTCTTATTATTATAATCTTTCGCATCATTTGACTGAAATGAACTACATTCGACCAAGTTCTCTAAAACATATATGCGATCAAACTCACCAATTGCACAGGTATTTTTGTGTTACAGTTAACTGGCTCTGAGGTATATAAAGCATTTGAATGTTGTTTTGAACCATCCATAATTCGTGGTTTTGTAAGAGGAGAATCCGAAATTGACAGAGATTGTGTTGTGTCTACTTTTATTGGAATAACTGTTTCTCGCTTAGCATTTATATTTACATCTACAAGACGACCCTTTGATGCAGGTGATACTTTACTCCCTTGCGACAAGGGATCAGTGTCACCGGGGCTCCTTTTAACAGATGCTGGCGATGTTCCATTCCCTTGCAATGTAATATTTTTATCTTTAGGACTTGATCTCATAGCTATTCGATTTTTCTGTAAATCTGAAGACACAGGACTGTTAGTACTATCTCTTTCTAAGACTTTGCGTTGTCCAGGAATGACAGACTCTTGACGACCTTTTAATAACGTCGAACCCCTTATTAGTTTTTGTTTTAATGTCATAACTGGACTGGACGATAAATCCTTTTCACCAGTTTTTCGTTTTGCAGGAGTAAGTTTCCCTAGAGTTTGTTGTGATGAGTGATTTGGCGATGCTTTTGTAAGGGATGAATAATATTCGGAAAACTTATGCCTTGCAGGGTATATAATTCTTCGGGCTTTATGTGATGGAGAACTTGTATCTGCAGATTTTGAATTTGGATTTCCTTCTAAAGTCGTACGTTTTGTAGATGAAAATAATCTTCGGCTTTCTTGTGGTGAATTTTCAAACTCAGCGCTATCCGTTGAATCGTCTTCATCAGTATCCTGAAATTATTTTAAAGTATTTTAAATAATACAGTGTTTGTTTTCGTCATAAATTCGATACAAGAACGCATGTTTTTCTATCAAAAGTTAAGCTAATCCCCATGTTCTCTTCTTTTTATTTTATTATATTTTATCTAGATGAATGATAGAATAATGGCCACATCCCGTTGTGGTCACTGGTTGTGCTGATAAAATTGCACTGTATCCTTGTTTGTGTGCCAAGTTTCAAGAAAATTCGGTTCGATAAAACTAAGTCAGAAATTAATTTAAAGATTTGACCCAGAGATACCAACTTAAACAATGATATTACGAGACAAAGTTTCAATATAAGAGGGAACATTAAAATCCTGCACTGTTTAAACCGCCAGAATCAAAGAAAAAGTTATTTTTATACTTTTTATAATGATTTCAAAAAGTGTAATTTTTAACATAATATAACAAAGCCAATTTGCTAGATCATGATTCAAAACTTACCGAAAACGAATCACGCCAATTTTTTTCCTTTGATAAAGTCATTTTCTTCAGTCGATCAAGCTGTAAGAAAAAAAATTTGATTATTCTTATTGATTCACTGTATTCATACACATATCGATATTTTATTTATTATATTTTTCAAAATGTGGAATTGGCTCATGTGGGCCATACTATCGACCAAGCAATAACAGAAAGAGTGTTCAGCTCCTAAGGCAAACAGTGAACGCCTTTTTAAGAATTTTTGCCCATCGATACCTCACCTAAGATCTTCTGTCTTCCTCACTCTGTACTGCAAACAATAAATACCTCACAGTCTACAGCTCTCAGGCGAGGCATCGCTGGGCCAAAATTAGAAAAAAAGCGTTCACGGTCTGCCTAACATCCTTTGACGTATGCTTTGGGTCGTTGTCTTGTACTAATTTCCACGTAATCGTACAAACCATCAACAAAATCCAAAATCTTCTGCCGAATCTCTGCAGTTCAACTCCTTGCATTTCCCATTATAAATGTTTTTTTAACAACAAAAATTTTACTTAAATAAATGAAGCACGCAAAAATGATCGTTGTAAATTACGTGACCGCAGATATATTTACATCGGCGCAAAAACCTTCTTATTAAGTAGTACCGTTAACAATGATTAGGAATTACTCTTCTATTGTTCAAAGAAGTAAATTGTAACCGAT
>QYTT01090599.1:28327-50332 GCA_006980735.1 Dasypogon diadema
CCTCACTCTGTACTGCAAACAATAAATACCTCACAGTCTACAGCTCTCAGGCGAGGCATCGCTGGGCCAAAATTAGAAAAAAAGCGTTCACGGTCTGCCTAACATCCTTTGACGTATGCTTTGGGTCGTTGTCTTGTACTAATTTCCACGTAATCGGTAAATATCCATCCACATACGGTTCCATGACATTTTCTCTTCGGTTGTTTTTGCGGTTTTAGTTGGATCATGTTTTGAAATATGTTCGATCTGTCTGTCTTGTTGAATGGAATGTTGGACGACATTAAATACCATTCTCTTAGAGCACTGTAAACATTCTTCAATTTTACCACAAGACAAACCATCAACAAAATCCAAAATCTTCTGCCGAATCTCTGCAGTTCAACTCCTTGCCTTTCCCATTATAAATGTTTTTTTAACAACAAAAATTTTACTTAAATAAATGAAGCACGCAAAAATGATCGTTGTAAATTACGTGACCGCAGATATATTTACATCGGCGCAAAAACCTTCTTATTAAGTAGTACCGTTAACAATGATTAGGAATTACTCTTCTATTGTTCAAAGAAGTAAATTGTAACCGATAGATGGAAATTGAATTTTTCACTTTAAGCTTCAAAATTAAATTAAATAAGGGCCAACTTTTTGGTGTGAGGAAATGAATCGTTACAAATTCATTTCCGCCACTGTATATGTCTCGGGTGCACATTCAACGCCATTTAAGTTTTGTAGTACGTTGCTCCGTTCAATTAACGCAAACAATCTTTACACCATAGTTAAGGATTATTACCAATCCAATTTGAAGACATTTTTCATGGTTTTCAAATCCGCCTACCTGAAGACTACCACAATATTCCCAATATAAATCGTGCAATCTATCATTATACAGCAAGTTAAAATATTCGGTACGAATACTTTGTATGTACTTACTTTCTTCTTAGCTTCTCCGAGTTCCTCTGAATTTCTCTCCAAGCTGAGTGCCGCGTTTTTCTCTTGAGATTTTTTCTAAAATGATTCCAGTATTATTATCTCTAAGTAATTTAATTTCTATAAATCTACCAAAGTAGGACTTTCACGCATTCCTTTAGCTATATCATTTAGTCTTCTTTGAAGACCAGGATGTCTCATTTGACCGCTATGTCGTCTGAAAATAGGAGCTTTCTGTAAATATTAAATTAATCAGTATTAAAGACAAAATATCTTTGGTAGACATTTACAAATAATTTTAACGGCTTCTTAGCTGCTAAAGCCGATAGTTTTCTTTTAATATCAGAGTTTGGAGTTATTCCTAAATCCTTTTTCCTCAGGATAGGTGTAGATGTTCTTTTATTAGAAAAACTGCTGCTCTGCGAAGATCGTTCTGAAGATTGTTTGAAAATGTCTGGTACCGGACCCAATTTAATTTGTATGTCTTTCCTTGATCTGTCCGCTTTTAATATAGCTAATGCTTGTCCGGATTTTTTTCCTATTATTTTGGGACTGTTTCCAATTGATCGCTGTTTGGATCCAATTACTGAAACCTTAACCCCTCCTGGTTTCATCATTTTGTTTTGCTTTTTATTTTCTTTCTCTTTGAATGTTACCTTTTTCTTGTAAAATGAAAAGATTTTCTTTATAAAAATATTATTAAAAATGCATTAATAAAAACTTACAGTCGGATGCACTTCATTTTCTTGCCTATCGTTAAAATCCTCTTCATCATCACTGCTTGAAGCATCAACGTTTCTAATTCTTCTTTTTTTCTGTTTTGGCTTTTCATCTAACATGTAAATAAAATAAATAAGCAATAATTAGTCAAACTGTATAGATTTAAGTTTTGTAACATTTTAACATTGTTTTGCAACATTCTGAGCTATTAAAATAATACTCCTAAGACTTTAATGTCAACCATTTGTAACTGCATTTGAAACACATAAAAAGTGATTAAGAATAAAGATTAAAAAGAAATTTGATTAAAGCAGTGAAGTATATTGGAGCCATTTATTATTATGAAAGTGACGTAAATCATGTTTCTCAATTTTAGTAAAAATCATTTATAGTATATTTTCGCTATAATTAACAAGTGGACTTGGGTAACTTTCAAAATAATATTAGACAAAAGTAAATATGCTATTTTCACCATTTTCCAGGTATTACTCCAATATTTTAATACAATAAAAGTAGACATGCTAATATTTTCAAACCTGATTGGAATAAGTCATCTCTCAGTGAGGGATATATGCGGAAAACATCTATAGACACATAGATAGCATATTTACATACTATCATCAAAATTTCTCATCAAATAATATTTTTAATCCTAGTGGTGCATTTGTTGATAAATCAATGGATACCTCGTGTTCATAATCACACGTGTCTGCCTACAGTTTATGACACCCACCTCTATTCTTTTCTTAATTTTAATTTATTCAGTATGCTATGTAAACATTTTGCTTCCGAGGATTAGAACTGCTACAGTGCTACACAAGTGACACGTCCTTTTAAGCCTCTTGCCAAATGAAACCAATTTTGCCTATACTGCATAAATATTTGTATCAGGAAGACAAATGTTTAAAACTTCCCGGTGTATTTGGGGAGGTTATTGTGTTTGGGTCAAAAATCGAAATTAAAAATTTTAGGATAATTTTATATTTCAAGGTGTGCAGCATCGATTTATACTATTTTTGAAAAGATGTATGTATGTAAGTTTTCCAGAAATTGGCAATATTGTGGGAGGCAGTGAGCGGTGAAAAGTTTTGAAAAGATGTTTATCAACACTTCAAAACCGTATTCTGTTCGTTCCTCAATGTCAACCCCAAGAGAAAAACGTATTATTATAAATGCAGTGAAAAAAGATCCTCGTACAACAGCAGGACAACTCACTAAAAGCATCAAACTCAAGTTTAGCAAGAAAAATTTATGCCGATACTACTTGAAAAATACTGAAAAGGCCGGGATTCACAGGCATATCGCATGCAAGAAGAACTTTATTTCAAGAATCAGTCGCTGAAGTCGAACTATCTTCGCGAACAAATACATTAACAAGTCAAATAAATTCTAGGAGTCATTATTTCGAATGAGAAGTAAATTTTGTATTTTTGGGATAAAAGGGCAGAAAATCGTCTGGAGAAAATCAGGGCTGAGTATTGAATAAAAACCACATCTTTTAAATATGGAAGAAAAGTATAAAAAAGATTAAAGTAAAAATTATTTTTGTGTATTTATTGTATTGTTTATAATAATTATACCGGGTAGTTCTTATTGTGAACCTCTAAAGGTCGTGCCTATATAATTCACCTTCATATACTATCTCACCTACATACGGCTTGTTAATTATTTTCTTATTGATAAATCATCTGAATTCTGTTTGCTTTTACAGGGAATGTATACATGGTATACACACGTTAGCATAGGGATACGGTTCACTAATTTAAAGCAATACTAAATAACATATTATGAGCGTATCAGGCAAGCTTAAATATAAACAAAATAAGAAAGGTTGCAGTATACGTACCCATGCGACAATAATTGTAAAGTTTCATTCTGCAACAAATGATGGAATTTCAAAACTTCTCAACAAAAAACGCAAAGGCAAGACTGTCATAATGGATTACAAAAGCAACAAAAACAAAAATACCGCAGAAATAGCAATTCCTCTAAATATCTAGTTCAATGAAATTACGATAATCTTGGATAAGTAGATCTGAAGCAATTCGATGCATTCTCATCGGCGATTGAAGTTATGGCGAAATTCCGATCTGATAAGGTAAAAACTCCAATTCCTTAGACCAGGTAACGAAATAATATCAAACAGGAACAACAATAAGGGCAGACCTTGCGTGATGAACTTCTTTTTGTGGTGGAGCTGTGGCCTTTATGTTCGATCCTCGACAATTATTATTAGGGCTGCCAACGTGTAAATCTAATTCCAACGCAATCTTGGTCGTTTTTTGCCTACAGGCTGGACACAGCCAACGGCGCCAACACGGCCTGCTTACCGTTTTCAGCAATCGAATTGGGATAAGGTGGATTGTGAAAGGAATTTGAAAGACCCCTTGATTATCAAATGAATTACGTGAATTTAAACGAAAAATTACTCTAGAAATGAAAATAAAAGCTAACTAAGTGAAGTGAGCCCGAACTATTTCCAGGTGAAATACAATCAAAATTCTCTAACTCGAATCTTTCCTTAAATTGAAATTTCTGGCACTCGCTTGGATTTTTTCTCCACAATTCCATAATTACTTAAATCGAGACTCCCTTACCTCGTACTGATTTCACTGGCAAGTGCGATTTCAACAGGTTATCTTATGTATTACAAGTAAACACTTCTTTGCTAAAAACTTTATTGGATAATATTAACTTAGAACACTCTGTGAGTAGTCAAATCGGACTTGGGTACAAAGAGTCCCTTGCAAGCTGAAATCATAGTCCACTCAGACAAAAAAAAAATAGCGTGAGTTTTCGATTCGAAAGTACATTTTTATAGTTTAATTTCTCGTACCATTTCAGAAAGTGCCTCACAATATTATTAAAGAGAATAAATCCGGAGCCTTGTAACAAACTCCTGCCTGAATACCGCACATTCGTTGAAAAGAACTTAAAGTACAGCAAGATCTGATAAAAAACCTCAGCTTGATTAATTTCAAAATTAGCTCATCAGCACTTTGCTTTTCAAAAGGCAATCAATTCTAACACTTTCCTAAATAAAACACACAATGATTCCTTGGCAATAGATCCAGACGCGAATTTCTGGTTCAAATCATTTAAAACTCACCCGCATCATTTACAGAACCATATGAATGTTCAGTTGTGAAATCCCGACCATCGGCACTTTTCTTCCGATATTCCTGATGACTTTCCATATCATCACCTTCTAAATTGGAGTCGCCGAATTGATCTGACGGTTGCGATTGTTGTTTTACAGACTCAAAAGTATTGTACTGCATTTGGAACGGAGTGACATCTTCAATAATCTCCTCTCCAGCTAATCCAGATTCTTCAAAGTAATAAGAGTCATATGTCAACGAACTGGCGCCGTGTAATTCTACCCCAGGCTCTTCTTTAAATTAGAAACACCAAAGTAGTATTAGCACAACATGCTATCTATTTTGATCAACTTACGTGTGAGAACCACATCCTCGTATTCCTCCAAATATTCGACTTCTTCCATTTTGCGCGGCAAATTACACTAAAAAATTTCCCTTCTGATTTTTATAATACAAACTATTTTAATACTATAAAGTGGATTGTCCTGTCTTAAACGCAATTTCTGGTAAATAAATATTGAAATGAAACGCTGGCAAAGCGCATTTTCAGATGAAAATCATCAGCGACTGAGTAGTTTCCTAAATGGCCATTGTTCACTCAAACAAATTTCCAATATATTTTCACTTTCATCGTGTTTATTTGTAAAACTTATGAAATAGCTATTTTCTACTTCAAGAATCTTGAGAAATATGAATATTAAAACATTTCACATGAGACAAAAATCGCAACTTTGACAATTGTTTTAGAAACGACATAACAAATGGCGTGTGTGTGGAATGAGAATTCTCATATTGGCAATGCTGCCAACTAAACGATATATAAAATTTTTGGTTGGTTTATGTATTTAATATTTAAGATTCCAACCTGATTTGTCAATGTGTGCGTGTACTAATTTTGAAATTGTTCTAAAACCTGTACTAAAACGTACTAAAACCCGTTGTTGTTCTGTTGTAGGTTTGAAAATAGTAGTCATTTGTAAATGAAGGGTTTGAAAATAGTAGTCATTTGTAAATAACAGGTTTAGGTTGAAAGCTTAGGTAAAAGCTGCTATTATTTACATTGCAACATTACAAGGTTATGAAATTAGCTATAGTCATTTGTAAATAACAGGTTTAGGTGGAAAGGTTAGGTAAAAACTGCTTTAAAGCTGTGTGTCTATTATTTACAAATTCTTTCATTTAAGATTTTAAGCTATGAGGATAATTGTTATTACAAAAACTGTAGAATTGAGGATTTTTGTTTGAAATTTGCACAACCCTTTTTTCGTTTTTTTCATTTTCGGATAAACTTATAATTGAAAATAGAATATTAAATTCGATAAAATAAATTGCGTGTGTGTTTTGAACAAATATATAATCCAGAAAACTAAAGTAATAGCTTTTTGTTCATGTGTTGACAAAGCAGTTCTAGCGAGTGGTTTTTATAGTTGCGAAATACTTGCATATTTTTTGAATTTGAGATATCCTGGCGATTTCTTTCTAGGAAAGTTGTAAGTGGTAATAACTGGGATGTAGTTCTGTAGTCCGGTTGCCAATTAAATCACGTAAAGAAATGCATGCAATAAATTTGCTAAAAATACTTTATTAAGGGTAATCCGAGGTTTGTTATGTTAAGAAAATAAATCAACGCTTACATCTTATCAATTTATACACACGTCTCCAACAATAACTAAAATACTAAAAGTATCATTTACATTTAATAGAACTGCAACAGATGCAAAAGCAAAAGAGAAACCCCTACAAATCATGATAGTAAGAAAAGTATTTTGTCCAGAACTGTTCACTTTTGTGGATCATAAACTACGTTGTCATCCTCGAGGAATTCAATGTGCAGATCTTTGAGTTTTTGGAAGTTGAGGAACTCAATCATGTGATCCTCCACAGAAACAACTTCCTCGGAGGCAACAATCTGATCTTCAGATTTAATCATACACATTTCGTGAATATCTTCTTCCTTCGCATCATTTAAATCAGCTTCGAATGTCTCTATTATTTCTACTTGTCTGTCAGCACTATTGGAGATGTCTTCTTGTTCCGTCCTCATTAGATCCGTTTCATCTATATACTCTTCTATCATCTCTGAGGTATTTTCCTCGATGATATCCTCCTCGTTTTCCCCATTAAATAGAAAAGTTTGAGATGGTGCTTGTTCGAATTCTTTTAATGTTTCCTCCATTCTTCTGAAAACGTGCACACAGTGGGACGAGCCCATATGTGCCGCGTACTTCCCGAAATCTTCAAAGCTACTATTGCAGTATGCACAGGTGAAAAATGTTAAGCCCAAATTCTCTTTCCACCTGTACTCCTTTTCCAAGTGTGCAGGCCTCGCTAAATGGTTCTCTAGAGCTCTCTTCGAGGAAAATATGTCGCCGCACATGCTACACTTATATGTTGCTTTCTTTTCACAAGGCACATTCACATCGCCCACATTATGAATGGTACTTTTATGCACTCTTAAAGCTATTTTCGATATAAATTTCTGGTCGCACATGTTACAGCCGAACGGCCGTTCTCCGGTGTGCCTTCTCAGGTGTATGCGCATGTAGTACGGTGTGCAGAGCTTCCCGCAATACTTGCATTTACTCTTTTCCAAGTGTACGTTCCTAATATGACTACGTAATGCGATAGGGTCTTTGTACGAGTTGTTGCATACTTGACACACGTATTTTCGCTCTGTAATATGCTTCCTGCCATGCGATCTGTACGCGGTGTAGTCCTTGCTTCGGAGCCCACAAACTTTGCACATGTATCTGTCCGGGTCTGTAGCTGACCACCTAGTTCTCTTTCTACCTTCTTTACTAACCTTTTTATCGTTCTTTTTGGCGGCTGCTTGTGATTTGCCCTCACCCTTACGGGCTCGCATCCGTACTCCGTAGGGGATTTCTGCAGGCGCATTTTTGCAACCAAATCTTTTCCTGTGAGTATAAAAATTTGGCAGGTTTTTAAACTCTGCACCGCAGCTGCATTTATGAGGCCGCGCGCCCGTGTGACTGTTAAGGTGGTCCAGGTGCTTGATAAGGGAATTACTGTATCGGCCGCAGTATCCGCACACCCGTTCAGCAGCGGTACTGACGTACGACGAAGATTTCCTCGGCTTCCGTTGCCCATCCTTTGTAGTCTCTAGCACACACACCCGTTCATGATTGTAACATTTAATATAACTTTCAAAAACCTTTCCACATCTGTAGCACAGTCTAGACTTCTCCTGATGCATTTGCAGGTGAGTTTTGGCATACGAACTCGTTTCAAACTGTTTCCCACAAAATAAGCACTCACACTTGCCATCCTCAATGTACCGGAAGCCTTTTACCTCCGGCAGATCTATCTGCATAAGTTCCTCAAACTCCTCATCGTACTCCTCGTAAGAGGTGCTCTGGTCGACCTTTATAACAACGGGCTCCTTTTCTTCCTTCTTTTTATTGTCTCGTTCTATACGACATTGTATTGACTTGTGACCAATTTTCACCTTGTTCTTCACCGGCACTTCTACAAATTGCGTTAGGATGCTATTTTCGCCAGAGGAAGTTGAAAGTTCCTGCGGTAATTGCTCTCCCCGCAAACTGAAGACAAGCTTCACGATTAAATGCTGGGGAATGTCTATTACGTTTTCGTCTGTGCTGTCCTCGATTTTATTTTCAGTTACTAGCAACTTTTTGACCAGTTCTCGTTGGAAAATCTGCAGCACAATTTCTGCACTGGGCGGGTTATCTATAGAGAGCTGATTAATAATTTGAGGAAGGGTATTCGCTTGAGATGCCGGCAAGTGGACATTGTTCGATGGCATAAAAACCGAACTCACTAGTGCAGTGGACTCTATTGTCATACGCGGTACTGTTTTCTCTGGGCTGACACTTGTAACATTAGCAGAATCAGATGACTGCGTATCTGTTTTCCAACTCTCCTCTACTGGTTCTTCTGGTTTTACTTCGATTAGCGGCTTTATCCCAGGAGGTGGCTGTAAAACACTGTGAAAGTCAAGTTCCCTAGTGAAGTTGCACGAACTTTACCACACTATTTGCAGGAAGGTTGATGTCCGGTAAGGCCCATATGTAAAGTCGCACCCCAGAAGTTCCCCGCATTTTTTCGGAAAAATGCCGGCTGCACACCCTATAATGACCCGGGTTCCGCACATACAACAAGTCCTGTCTTCCCAGCAAATTGAACCACAAATTGGCCCTGTCAAGGAAAGCAATTACATTTAGAAAGAGGCTGATATGTTTCTTACTCTTCAATTCTGGAGGGCACTCTATGTAACGATTTGAAATCTTCACAACCAGCAATGCAGCGCCCGCGTTTAAGTTTTTTCCTTAACAGTGCAAGTTCCTCTTGTTCTGTAAGGTATTTTTCACTTTTCTCATCCATTTTTTGAATATTTGGCGCGATGCGTCCCTGCTTTATCAAATTCCCATCGAACTTCTATTCGCATTCGTTGAAATTTGTTTGTTCTGAAGTCTTTGTGGTAAATTCTTCAAAAGGGTTTTATTTAACAAGCCGTTCCAATCCGACTTTTTTATCCTTCCCAATTTCTAGTACCACTTAGTAAAAATACACAGGAAAGGTGGAAAGGGATGCAATTTACTTGTCAAGAATTCAGATGTCATCGAAGACGTTGAAGTCGTCCCAACTCGGAGCAGACGTATATCTCATCCACGGCTCCCAAGTTCCTGTACCATTTTTTCCCAAATTGAGTTTACATAATTAAAATAAAAAGTTCCGCGTTTCTCTGTGTGTTATGTGTATCATCTATGGGGAAAACGGCGAAAACCAGCATCTCGGCAAAAAGCTATTGCTAAGGTATCTGTTTTTTGTGTAAGGGGACTTCTGCTGTGCATTAGTCTCCAAGAAAAGACAAAGGCAACTATCGTAGCTCGGAGCGAATGCGTATCTCGTCTGCGGCTTCACGTTTGAAATTTATTCTGTTTCTGTATGAAAACTTAATAACCCAAAGGGTTATTTATACTTTGGGAATGATCCTAGTTGTGCTCCCCAAATAAAAAATCTTCTTCTTCCTAAGTATCTTTTACCTTTTACAGATGGCATACAGTACAGATAAGATAAGATAAGTAGTAAAGTAAGAAGAAGATTTTCTTCGGGGAGCCCAACTAGATATGTTCCTTTTATTTAAATTTACTCGGACAGAATCATTAATGAAAAAGTACCGATTTTTTCTGTTTTTGTATGAAAACTTAATGACAATGTCTTTATTGATGTTTTACACTTCAACGGAATGAATCTAAAATTAAGTTTCTGTTCTTTTTACAAATAAAAATTCACCCATCTTTCAGAGTTTACAAAATTATATTACATCTTTTTTTTTAACACTAAACCTACCGAGATGCTTACAACTGAGATAGAAATAATACGCTGAATAATGCAATTGAAGAGAGGTCACCGGTCAAAATGACCAGGCTTGGTAGGTTTAGTGTTAAATTTACATCAGCTGTAATAACTCTTACCCCTTCTCGATTGTTCGATTGAGATCTAAATATTAACCTGTACTTCTAAGGCGAATGCAAAAAAAAATAACAAAAAGTACCTAAGAGTCGTGTACCGCACGTTTACGAGAGCCTCGCAGCATCTTTAGCAACTCCTGAACTCACTGCCTTGTTTAGTAAAATAATTGTAGTAATCTCTTGTCACTTACTTAAAAATTAAAAGCAAGTACCCAGGAATTTCATTTTAGACTTTCATGGCTATGGCCGGTATAGGGAATTCCCCTATTCTTGTTAGGGGAAGTGACATAGAGCAGATAGAAGTACCTTCATGCACTTCGAGCATACAATGGAAAAGGAGCGGAAACAACCAGCCAAGCTTGGACCAGTGAAATACTCTAGCTAGCTTGGAGTTAGTTAGAATTTCTGGAATTAAAAGACTGGTTCTATGTGTCTTCAGAGTTTATAGTGAAAAATAGTGAAAACAAGGAAATTTCTGTGAAATTTGCACTATTACGCAATAGTGAAGCGTCGTTTGGATAACGGTGCTTGACAATACCGTTACGTTCGAACATATTCTGACTGCACTTGTGTTACTAGAATGAACTTGTTTAGTGAATTGTCTGCTGCGTATTTAAGCAGAAATTGCTAGATTTAGACTAGTATTTGGTACTTAGTACGTGTAGTGCTAATATTTGATATCTTTTTAGTGCCTTAAATAAGGGTAAGACGCCAAAGGATTTACCGCGCAAGAGCAATGCGGGTGATTGCAACAAAGGGAAGAAGAATAGTAACATTGATCAAATACAGGTTAGTGAAAAGGAGGAGGCAAGCGACGCACCTATGGAATGGAGAATATTAAACGGTATGTTTTCAATCTAGCTTTTATGGTGTATTGTAATCTTAAACACTGTTGCATAACATTTTCTGTTAAAAGAATTAATAAGAAAGAACATGTCTCTGTATTGCCCTACGATATTTTCTAATATTGTACAAGTTAGTCGATACAGAACAAGGCAACTGTTGTTGTAAGAAATTTTTTGAAAGGGGATATTTACTTAAAAATAAAAGACGAGGAGATCGAAAGTCAGTAAAAATGGAAACGAAATGGAATCTGTGATGAATCACATTAAAATCATAATTACAAGTGTATTGAATTGCATTTCTGTCACTTCTAGCACTTCTAGACTGTAGTTATCAGCAGATCTCTCAATTCGTAAAATGGTCCCTAAATTATGATAAATAAAAGGAAAACCACCTCGAATGAAAAAAAGTGAACTTGACTTTCTACAAGGATGTACTATTTGAAGCCAGATAAATTGTTTCAATGGAGGAGGGAAAGTGGATTTAGAATATTAAACTCCATAAATTAGGTTTCTATTTTAAGATATTCGGAAATATAATAAAAATTCACAATTATGAGTCTCAATTTAGTTGCTATCAAAAATAGGAAATGTCCAGCAATTTATTTGTCGAAATTAAAAAAAAAGTCCACGACCTTCATATATTGAAAATTAACAAATGTCTATCGCCGGCATTCAAAAGTTGCTCAAACTCTCCGTTCTACAGGAAAATTGTTTTCTAAGCAAATTAAGTCAGATCCTTTATCTTTCTGACGATATGATATTTGCGGGGATGAGAAGCCAAGGGAATTAAGTGCAGAAATTGGTACTTAATATATTGTGCCCCACAGATACATAAAACACTATCTCAAAATGATATATAATTAATATTTCCATATGTATCTCCTGAATTCTTTTGAAACTTTAAACTTGCTTTTTTCAAGAGTAAGTTTTTGTCACTTGTACCCCTTGACCTGTCATCCCATCATTTAACGTACCTTATTTAATAAAATTACATAAATTTTTCAGTCCAAATGAAATCAACCATCTTCTATTTATTTTCCAGCGGTAGACAGCAGAAAGTGGGTCAGGTCTTACACTCCTCTCTCAATGCAATTACATGCCAAGTTGTTAATTTAATCTGAATGCAAAAATGTGCCCAATAATGATAATATTATTATTTTTACACCAACGGAAAGCAACATATTGAACTCAAAGTTGTTAGAAGATTATTTTTAAGTATCCGGGATATTTTGTACACGTACACATACTTTATGAAGGGAGGGAGAGTATGTGTTTTTCTTAGGTACAGTAGTTATTTTTTGTTCACTGTGCAGAGGAAAGTCTCGAACACATTCTTTGGGAGTTAAGTAATTTCTCAGCTCTTAAGTGATCCTTCAAAGTAAATATATTAATTTCTTGCTTGCAAATTTTGCACTTGAATTTACGATCATGTACAGCCCTAACATGATTTCTCAGTTGAGCAAAATTGTTGTAGAATTTAAAGCAAGTTTTGCAGTACGCTTGCCTTGCTCTGAGATTTTTTCGCTTGAGTCTTGCTGCAACGATTTTTCTTTTTTTGAAAAGTTTACGGAAAGTTTTCTCATAATTTTGTTTGTACCTTGGAAGATTACTGTAAGGATATTTTGTTTTACTTTTCGTGCATTTACTCTTAACTCGATGCCACTGTAGCATTTTGTACGAATGGAAAGATTTCGAGCATGAGCATTTATGTGGTTTTTCCTCTGTGTGTGTGTTAATGTGGTCATATAAATCGGGAAGAGTACGTTTAATTTTCGTGCAGGATGGATGTGGACAAAATATCTGATGCGATCTTTTCAACCCTCTCTGCATTTTATGTACTGCGATTTCGTGAAATTTGAGATCTTCACTGGTTTTTAATGATTTACCACAATATATACATAAAATTGATTTGTTTTGGTGCTTTTCGTAGTGTGGCGCTATATGCGCAGAATCAGCTCCTACCTCCCCACATACAAGGCACTCCCATTTTCCGCTTTTATAGAACTTGAATTCGTTTTGCTCAAAATTATTAAACACCTCCACTTCTTCAAATGCTTCGAAATAATCGGTGGGCTTAACTCTTGGATCGCTTAATTCACACTGAATTGCAACGGAGATAGAAGCAGGTTTCGGAGGACCAGGCAAATTTATATCACATTGAATACTTCGGTTGCGTTGAGGCCATGTATCCGTCATTGATGAGGTACTTTTTATGTTAGACATGGTCTGAACAATTTGGTCAATAACTGGTCGCTTTCTTAAAATATGAGTTCTGATCACTTCTGGCGAATCTTCAATGTCTGCGAAACTTGTATTTTGACCTTCTGAAGGGCGATATTTTGTATTTTTATTTGTATAGACCTTTGGCGTTAGTTTTTTCTGATTAACAGATCCAGATGTCGTTTGGGCCTGCATTTGTGTTTTATTAGGAGGAGGCTCAGAGACCTGAGAGCTCACCTGAGCCTGTGATACAACTTCTTTAATGATAGGCAGGCTAGTATTTGTGGCCGCAACTACTGAACGAACTGGAGTAGTTTGAGAACTTTGACCTTGTGATATGACCTCGCTTATAACAGGCATTTTGGAATTTATTATTGGTTGTTTGGCGATTATTTGTCCATCAGATGTCTTAAGTTGTAGGGTCGGAACCTGCGGAGTAGGGACGATCCCACTTATGACTGGCAAATTAAAATTAGGGCTGCCATCGATGAATACTGATCCCATTAAAGGATTCCCACCGGCTTGTTGAACTAGTGGAGATAGCTGGATTTGTTGTTGAGCAGATATAACTTGATGAGATTGGCCTTGAGAAATTACTTCGCTTATAACTGGTAAAGTCAGTGTAGGTGATTCCTGTGCATTTGTATTACTTAACTGTGTTATATTTTGAATATTAAACACAGGTTGTTCTTTATTAATTTGACTTGATGTTGACGTCAGCACATTAGATAAAGTTTGGTTTTGACTTTCTGGGAGGGTTACAACATAAGGACTAATTATCGGTGATGGTATCATTAGTCTAGAACCAGATAAATCCGAAAATATTGAAGCTAACGGTGTATTGAGACGAATTATATACTTTGAGGGATCCCTTTGGTCTGCATTAGACATATCTCCTTTTGCTCCATTAGAATTGCTATCGTCATCCGAGAGCACTATAATAGCTTCGTTCGGAGAGTCTTCATTCACAAGCTTTCCGCCGCTGCTGTTTGCTGCTTTACGTAGTTCACTTCGCAATTTTGCTGGAAGCAACTGATCTGATTTTGCTTTATTTTTAATTTCGGTTTCATGGTGAATAATGGTTCGCAAGCAAGTGTCCGATAACTTTTCTTTTTCTATAAATTGAGTTTCCACAATGACATGAAGTGGTATTTCTGGTATGTCGATAGTTTCAGTTTCTGCAAGAAATACGTTTGCAATGTGTGAAAGAAATATGTACACAATTACCTTTAGGTCTCAACTTTATTGTTTGTAGATTCACACCTGTACCCGATTTGGATACCTAGAAAATGCAATTTTATAGTGTGCTTTTTATTTGAATCAACTTAAATCCAAATGTTACTACAAAATTTCACCAAATCTACGCATATAGTATAAAATATAAATAAATAACTCCACTGATTTTGGCGTTCTTAAATATAGGAGCGTTTAACTACTTTTAATTAATTTAAAAAGTGATGAATGGGTCTTTAGTGTTTCCAAAATTAAAATCCCCAATGAATAATCGATGAGTATGCACTTTCGACTACTAAAGTCTCGACGTTGATCTAGCTTAGTCCAAACATCTGCACGTGCAAATCTAGATAAAAATTTGGACCAGCCACAATCAAATTGACGCTAGATCAATAGACAGATTTGAGTTTGTGCGGAAGATGTAGACGAACAGAAAAAGTTGTTTTTGTGTTGTCTAATAGGTTTTGCAGTACGACAGAATGTCCGGAAATATGTAGATAATTAATATTTTAGTAAACTTTTTCTATCTTGACTTCAAGCGACCGATGGGTTGTTCGCTAACTACTAGAGTAGTACATATGGATTAAGGTTCAAATACTCTTGATTCTCAAGAATGATTTAAAACAGCACTACAACAATTGAAATTTCGTCATCACTGTTGAATTTCAATTCGCTAAATAAGAAATAGTCACTTGAGGATTATAAGTCAGATAAAGATAATTTTTTAAAGGTATTCATATTCACCTTGCCATTTAATTAAAGTAACCTTAGAAGACCGCACAATTTGGTCCACGGGTGGTCCTATAATTGAAAGGGGTGCATATTACACTTAGATGGTATACGAACGGATCCAAGAGGGAGGGGATATTTGGCCGAAATATATACAGTAGAAGTTTGTGCCCACGGATATGAAAGGAGCCCACATCGACTCTTAATGTTTCGTGTTCTTATACATGCGAATTTAGATTTTCCTGGAACTGTCTTAATGTCCTAAAGCAACTGGTTAGAAACAACAAAATCATTTTAATGCGAGTGTCAGGGCATGAGGGTGAGGGCATGTTGTTAATTTTTTTTCTAAAGTTTTCTAAGTTTGAAATTGGCATGGCTTGCTTCTGCGTTTGCTTTGCCTGAAAGTGGGAAAAACGAAAAAAGTCAATATTTAGAAATATTCAATGAATGCAGCACGAAAAAAGCTGGCTTTTTATGGAAAAACACGAAGATTTCGGCAAAAAAAACCATCAAAACCGTTTTTTCCGGCTTGTTACATCTCTAATCTGGATATGGTGTTTATTTTGCCAAACCGATATTTTCAGTTTGACGCAAATAAAAATCATAGATTATGTTCAAGAAGAGTTTTTTTCCTATGTGACAAAGTATTGCAAACTTTAGCACTTCTTTCCCTAACCCTATGAATGACGCGTTACCGCAAGAAACAGGTGAATACTTGGAATAAAATCACTTTTTTGATTGATTTCCATCAATATTTATACATATTACAATTGCTTATTTACAAAATACATAGGTACTTTACCAAAATTGCTTGCTAAGCAATTCAGAAAAAAACAAATACGTGAATTCCCGAAAGCAGTTAAGCAAATTACTTTTTTTTACAAATTGTTATTTAGGTAATTGACCTTAACACTATACAGGCTGCACTGATGCTACACTGAAAGCCTCAATGGGCCTGTTAATAATATAAAAGATCCTAGCCTTCATTCCACTTTACTGCGCAACATCCCAGTAACTTCGTAATTACAATAATTCTCATCAATAGAATTGCAACAACCAGTCGTACCCAAATAAATCACGGCGATTTGCAGGAATCAAACCCGAGGAGGAAATCTACAGAGTTGCACCTCAACCAGCTCGGCTTGCTCAACATAATAAATGATAATAAAATGATTATGCCGTCCAATTCCAAAAGCCTACAAACAAATGGAACAAGAACAGATTTCTGATTCTTATGATTTTTAAAGTAAACTTTTTGCTTATTTGTTTGAATATGTCAAATTGAAATAATTTCGAAAAAGAAAAAATCTTTTCGCATTTCTTCGATCATTTTAATCCAAAATCGTGCAATTTGAGTAGGTCAGGTGCTATGTAAATCGAGGATTGGGTGTATGTATACAATTTTCATAGCCCGTTTAGACCTTTTTTCTTAAGGTATTGCCTAAGGTAATATGAAGTAGAAGTGTATAATTCAATTCTCTTCAGTATCATTGTCTCAGTCGCTAAATAATAATGAATAATAAGAAAAAAAAATAACAAAAGAAAATAGCTAATAAAAGTCTACAAAAATAAATTTTATTGCAGCGAATCCTGCAAAAACAGCACAAACATTTTCTTGTTCAATTCTTAATCTTTTCGAATTTTAGGAGTTCCAAAAATCTTAAATAAAAATATATAGATATTTTTTTACTGGAATAATTCATAGATCCAGGACGATGGAACAAATATGTCTCTTGTTGCAAGTCTGTAAGCCTGTGCTGTTAGTTATAACAGAAAAGCAATTTTTCACAATATATTAATTCTTTAATTACCTACATACATATGTACATAACTAAATTTTAGTACTAAAACCACTTACATTACACTTCTTTTATAAACATTTCGCTCATACTTGCGTCATGAACTACTTCTACTAACTCAAAATTTTCCTGATTTATATCAGTGTCAAGTTCATCTGCCTGTACACTTGGCAAATTGCCACTATTTTCTTCATACAGCACTTCCTCAACGTTATTTAATTCAATGTCCATATCATCTAACTCATCTGCATGATTTAAATTTATCGGTGTCTCTAAAGTTTCGTCTTCTTTGGCTAAGATTTTGATATAGTCATTAAAATCTGTATACATCTCTTTATTATGTTGTGTTGCAGAATGTTCTGCCAAGCCGATAAATGTGTCGAATTCCACATTCGAACACCTGTCGCAAGGAAACTCTTCAATATTATATTTTGCCTTCCACTTGGATTCGTATTCCAGGTGCAACTCGCTTTTTAAATGCTTGCGAATATATTTGCATGAAACACCACAAAGCAGACACATATATATTGGGCGAACACGTCTTTTGTTTTTGTGAACATGCTTGATGTGATGCTTGAGAAGGGATCTCGTTAAACATGTTTTGCCACATTCGTTGCATGGGAAATGCCTAACGCTTTTGTGGCGCTTCAGGTGATATTGATAAAGCTTTTTCTTAATATTTTTTTTGCAAATTTCACATTTAACTCTTTCTATGTGCGAATACTTGATATGAGCATTTAGCAAAGGTTTAGTTGGGTATGCACAGTCACATTCGGCACATACAAATTTACGTTCATTATGACTTCGCCTATGCCTCCAGTAGGTCTGTTTGTTCTTGTATGTTTTTTTACAAATTTCACATTCGATTCGACCAGATTCCCCGCACTCTGAATCTTTTGTTTTATGCCGACGTCGTTTTGGAACGGTACTGGTCGCAAGCCCCGAGCTGAATGCTTTTTTGATTTTCATTTTTCTAACATTTTCTAGGTTGACAGTTTTCACATACGGACTAATACAACCTTTTGCAGAGCAGCCAAACTGATTTCTATGCGCGTACAAATTAAAGACGTTACTAAAACGTGCTCCACAGGAACAAATGTGCGGCTTCTCTCCGGTATGTTTATTTACATGGTCTAAATGTTCCTGTTTACTCCTTGAATACTTTTTACAAAATGGACAGATTCGTTTCTCTCTTGTATGCTTAATTTTCCTAGAGAAGATCTTTTCGTATAATTCCACTTCGTCTTCTTCGAATAGGTTTTCATTGTCCGGGCACTTTAAAGCAATTTCAAGTATTTCTTTCACTTTTATGTGATATTTCTCGTGAGTCCTCAACAAAATTGAATTGGGACATAATTGCCCGCAAAAAGAACACAGAAGAGATTTTTCTTCGTGCCGTTTAACGTGACTTAAAAGAATGTGCTTAATTTTTATGATTCCGCACTCTAAACATTTATATAACTTCTTTTCTGGATCAACTACTTCAATTTTGTCTTCGTAACTTCTACTTGAATTTATGTAGAAGGAATCATCTTCGCTTTCTATAAAACTTTTATTGTCGTCAGAAACCACTCCATTCTCAATGACTGTGTCTATTTTACATTGAACACCTTTTTGAGTTTTATAAGACGATTTATACTGAGTTCCCTTCTCAGGTTTACGATCTGTTATAGTCGCAGCATTCTTCTTCTCTAAAACTCTTGCAGTCTGATGTGCTTGGAAGTTATTATCTTTTTGTTTAAAAATTGTTTCCACAACCCAATACTGTGCAAGTTCTACAACACCTTTAAGATTTAATTTTAGTTACTGTCTGTTATTTCAAATAAAAGAAAAACATTACTTAAATTTTCCAGGATCTTTTGTTCTGCGTCGCTCTCTTGACTAAAATAACACAGCAGCTAACAAGATACAAAAAATTAGTATTTCTTCTCTGTGAAATATACAAATCTCCTTTAATGCAGCACACCATCAGACCAGAGAGAGAAAAAGTAAGTTTAAATTTACAGTTTCATATATCTATGACGTATTATATAAAATCTCGAAAATGAGTTAAGAAATTGCTATGTTTGGGATAGCACTACTTTAATAACAAAAAAGATTAATATCGTTACAAAATTTACTTTCAAAATTAAAGGATAAAACAATGATACACAATTAGCATTACGTCGGTGCTCCAGAGTACCGACATTTGATATTGTCAATGCATTTCTAATAAGACTGAAACTCTTAGAATGAACTTGAAATAATGGGAATATCGCAGTACATCCTGCCCTATCATAGATATGTAAGAATTTTAAAAATTTACTCAATCGACGGGGACTTTAAGCGAATTTTAGAGCAACAAGGAATAATAGTTTAATCATAATTTATTAAGGAAGTAATTAGGGAGCATGGGAAATTTCATTTTTACGTATCCGTAGACGTAGCCGTAATCCCATACGTGAGCTACGTTAAAGCACATAGGTGAGCACATACGTGTGGCATTCCCGCTACGGCTACCTGTATACTAGTAAGGGAAATTCATACAGTAGGAGCACGTAGCCCAAAAAAGCTCAGAGAGCTGTCAAAATTTTTTTTTACACGTACGGGCAACACAAGAATTTTTCGTACATAGACTGTTCTTACGTCGCAGGATTAAAGAAAACACAAAAAGTATAAAATTTCTTAATTCTGAATGAATTTTTTTTATGTTAAATGATTATACTGCAGTTAGGGAAATTTCACATCTACGTTTGTCTAAAGGTTCGTTCGGTGTATGAACGTAATTTCCCTAACTGCAGCATAGGTAAACGTTAAGTCCTACGTACTTTTGACAGAGAATAACTACTGAGGGAGAGAAGAATATCGAGGGCTTATGGTGAAAATCCTCTATCCCAAAACAAATAAAAATTAATCATCATATTTTTACCATAAACCTTCGATATATAAGTTGGACAACCTACTTCTGTAGATATCTAAAAAAGATGTAGACTTTCAGCTACCTTAATCCATGATATAAGAAAATAGGCAATAATCGTAACATTTTTATAGAAAATTGGTAAAACAATCGAGATGTTTTGTCTCTCTCGGTAATTTACAGACTTCAACAACGTCCTGGCAATTT
This sequence comes from Dasypogon diadema, assembly GCA_006980735.1. Classification (NCBI taxonomy): domain Eukaryota; kingdom Metazoa; phylum Arthropoda; class Insecta; order Diptera; family Asilidae; genus Dasypogon; species Dasypogon diadema. Next base: position 48,455 of record QYTT01090599.1, read on the forward strand.
GCCGATTAGATGAGACATACAACTTTTTTCTATTGTAAAGTAATATAAAAAAAAATTAACTTGGAGGCTGCGCTATAAAATAATAAGTACATGCATAGGTACTAATGTCTGCACTTTAATTTAATTAGTTTTAATTACTAATACCAGAATGTACTGATTAATGAAATAATCAAATTGCAAACACCGGCAACGGTTTTTTAATTCCCTGTGTATTGAATTTTATAATCAGTTCTAATTATTCTAAAATTACTTTAAATTCTGCTTAGAAATATTTTTACATAATTTTATATTTTCGTCGATATAAGGCATAAAGTAACCATAAAATATCATTACTTTGATAATGCTTAAAAAATCCTTACTCTTTGAGTAGAAGAACAAATACGCGTATGGGCGAATAGATTATTTCATTGTGGAGGACAGTACTGGTATTGATAATTGAAGCTTTTTAAACACAGATACTTGTACTAATATTATACTTTAGTACAAATGAACTTCATGTACTTTACAGCTCTACCTAAAAGTGTTTTTAGAGATATGTGAAGGGTTAATCTTAACGGTTTCCTTCAAGTAAAAATTGCTGTAGATCACGTTCAAAATTAAAATATATATAATGTATATTTTTTCATTAATTATTTACAATTTTATAAATGGAAATGTTTATTTTCTCCTTGCAAATGATATTAAGACAATAAAGATACGTTTATAATTTATACAACTTTAAGCCGAGCTCTTAATCCTTTGATTTAAATATTGGAATTACTACATTAGTTTATTTTAAGTCTTTGTTATGCTTGTCTAATTCAGTTGTAGTAATAATTAAACAAAATACAGCATACAAAAGTGCTAGTGTGCAAAATGAGTAACGTGTACGCACTTTGTAATTATGATTGTTAATTAAAAGCCAAGTGTAACATAATAATGGAAGCCTTATAGCATACATTTTATTAGAAAATTAAATGATTTTGATTATGTTAACCTTCAATCAATATTTACATTAGATTAAATCTTACTTTATCTGTTTGTTTGAAATTAGTAATTGTTATCGCTACAGTCTTCATCTGGTAATTCATCGCTACAGTCGTCATCTGGTAGCTCGTTTTTAATTTTAACCATATTGTCCAGAATGTTGAGTTCTTCTGTTTGGATAGAATGGCTGTGCAGGTTTTCATAATTCACAATTATCTGTTCCGTTGAATTTAAATCTAAAACAGTTTTAGTGTCCTGTTCGTCCTTATTTTGTTCTTCACTAGTATTATCTAAATATTTACGTGATTCTTTCGCAATATCACCCAGCACTACAGCCATATTTTTGAAAATGTACGTATGATGTTGACTGAAAACATGCTGATACAATTCAAAATATGTGTCAAAGTACAAATTAAAGCATCTAATGCATGGAAATTGACTGATTTTGTGTTCCTGCAGCCATGCTTTTTCTTTTTTTAAATGATATTTTTCTAGCAAATGTCTCTTAGGTCTGAAATTTGGAATAGTTCCACAAAGAAAACAGTTTATTTCTTTTGGCGTTCTGTTAACTTTGTCACCGCTATGAAATGTTTTTATGTGAAATTTAAGACTATGAACTGAGTAAAATTTCGCATCACAATTATTGCACTCAACTGTGGCATTACCTTTGTGACGATTAATATGAGATTTGTATAGCCGATATGATATCAGAGCTTTGCAAAATTCACACTTAACTTTATTCAAATGGTGTACTCTTATATGAAGTCGAAGCTGAGGAAGGCTTTGGTAAGCCTTACAACATTCTTCACAGACATATCGTCGCTCCTGATGAAGCCATTTATGTCTGGTGAGGCATTCTTTATTTGTAAAAACTTTGCTACATATATCGCAAGCACCTTCAAATGATTTTGG
>QYTT01090600.1:0-19218 GCA_006980735.1 Dasypogon diadema
CGCCCCAAAAATTCTGTTTTTAGAGCCCTGTCAGTGATGAAAAACAAGCAGAAAATTTGCTTGCTATCGATTATGATCCCCGGGTGTTTTTCAAAATTTTGCGAAATTTGCAAAATCTCGAAAAACACCCGGGCAACATAATCTGGTAGTAGGCAAATTTTCTGGAATGTATTGACTGGATTTCCCCTCATTCTAATGGAAGGGGCCGATTTCCCGGGCAGCTTGGAAGAGCAAGATGGACTTCCAGAATCAAAAATGGAAAAAATTTGACATTTCCACATTTCGAAAATGACCCATTTTTTATGTTTTGAAAATTTCTTTTCTTTTATGCCGTTTAGGGAAAGAATTTTCTGGAATGAAATATATTTTATTTGGATACACTGGGCAATGCAAGAAAAATAGTCAATTGGAGGAAGCAGAAAATGAAAAATTTATTGCGAATATTAAAAACTTAATTTTAAGGAGGTCTAAAGTTAAATATTGCAAAAATTTACAAAAATTGCTCACATTTAATTGAAATTGACACTTCACAATTTTGTTATTCCACTTGCTCGTTCTGTAGATGTGGATTTGATGTTTCTGGTGCATTTCTGAGGCCAGAACGATGCTCCGAATTAAATGTTGGTTGCAGCGGCTACAATTTACCAGATTTCTCCTTGTTGAATCCTTGCTATCAGATGCTTACACCACAAGCGAACGCATATTAAAGGAAAATGTGTGTCTCCCCGCCTAAATGAAGCTAGAAGATAATTCCTTGAATGTCTAGTGCAGAATTTTCTTGGAAGTTTAGCGTTCTGCGAGGTTCCTTTCTATAGATCTTCTTCTCCATTACCGCAGAAGCTCCTGTTTTTCTTCCTGCGGATAGTAAATTCATTAATTTGTCTTAATCGCTAGAGTCCGCGAAATTATTACCCAAGACGTCGCAGTGCTACCGGTACCACTGGTGGTTTCATGGTGCTTCGCTGTCGCCTGTTGTCCTTCGCTCAATTTTATGGTGTCCTCTAAGCCCGAGGTCCTGATTCTTCTTCGACTGAATTATTCTCTATCCTGTTGATGATCCGTCCGCTTGATTCTCGTGCAATTCCGCTGGCATTCGTCCCTTTTGCTTGAATGGGGGCATCTGGAAATAAAAAGAAAAACACAAAATCAATTCGAGGCACGAAGCAATGAAATTCAATCAAAAACACACTGAAAATCCTAAACAAATTCCACCTGCCTCCCGTAAAGTCCTCTAGAGTGATTCGCTTGTGCGGAACACGTTTTTTTCTTTGCTAAAATATTTTTTGTGTGTCGCCATCAATATGGCTGCTCCTTGCTTATGGATTGATCTGCGTTAGTGGTCGAACTCGTCATAAGAAAATCAGAAATACCCCTATTTTCTAAACAGAGGTTGAAGTTTGCATGAGAGTGAAAAGGATGACAAGATCAGTAATTCAATCCTAAACGCAATTTTTATCACAGAAATGGATGCTAGCGTTTCTGAGGTCCCAGTTGTTCGGACCTGCCATCTGCTACGACAGAAATGCTATTATGGAAAAATATCACGGGGGGAAAGGAGATGGATGGTGTATGACCATATTTATTAAACTTGAGGGGGGTTTTTGTGCCTGTGGTGTGGTTGATTTTTTGATGCAATGGGGATTTCTAGTGTTGCCAGTATCAATTCTTTACTGAAAAATTGTTCATGATTTCATTTCATTTTATTTTGGATTAGGATCCTACAGAATCTCCAATCTTTTTTATAAGGAATAGAAAATTAAAACAATAGGAATATATAATTCCGAGATGCTAACAACAAAATAGCTAAAAATCTGAAATAGTAGCAAAACGGATCAAAGAAAAAGTATAAAGATGTTTTCGCGGATATGCAACAATTAATTAATTGTTAAGACCGACAAATAGTCACTTTTTTAATAATATCGACATGTCCAAAGGAGAATTCAATGCACTGATACCTGCTAGAATTCAATTAACGAACATTTCATAATAATCAGTGGCAAATTCGTTTCGAAAGGTCGCTATTTACAGGGGCAACGTAATTTTTAGCCTGTCCAATATGACAATTGCGTAGATTTGAATGTACTTATAAAAAATGGCAATTACAAAAATGATTGCAAAATCTTGAGTACACATCGTTTCCTTACTTAAAAATTTGATAAATTTCTAACTGCTTGTTACAGTTTTTAGATTCTATATTAACAGAAGCAATGAGGAAATTCTTTAAAATAATTGGTAGCTTACCGGTTAGAAATCTGATCGGAAATAGGGCGGTCGTAGGTTCGACTGCAGACTCAGACGCTTGCCTTTTTCGTGTCAATATTACTTAAGATCATTAAAATAAATATTGCAAAAATGCAAATGCACCATCATTGAGAATAAAAAAATAAAGTGTCCAGCGAAAGGTCGTGCATCCATTCCTTACTGGGGATCGTTTTCACCTACATCATGCAATGCTTCCATTCCCCGCAGGGCTATTATTTTTTCTGTGGGGACAACAGAACATCTGCGAGTGGCTCACTTAGCAATTTTCAAAAATGCACGAATTTCCACATTCCTGAAAAAGACATTCATTAAAAGATTTACAAATGCAAAGGTTTTTACTCTTACGGCCATAATTTGTTCAGTCACACGATGCCCGGGGTCCTGAATTCGTTACTTCCGAGACTCAGTAAATTCGGCCGACTCCAAATCCCAAATTCCTACTTTATCTGGACGTCTCGACGTACCCATGTTGCAAATACCTGTTTATCTCACATTGATTGCATCAATGTCATTATCTCCAGAGCAATTTTGTCTTATTATCGCCGTAAATTATTTCGGGGATTGAATAAAAGCAATCGCCACGCATTGCACTCCGAAAATATGGTTTCCATGCTTTGAAGAGTTCGGATTCGTTTAGGATAGGATTCCCCATGTCACAGTTAGGGTCAGGGAATGAAACACAATTCACACGATGAAAGAAATAAAACTGCATTGTTTTCAAAATTGTGTTAATTTGAATAAGTGGTAGTAATAACGGTTTGCTGATATCCACGAAAATTTTCCCTGGAACTATTTTAGCAGCACTGCCAGTTCTACGGATCTTCTTTTCCCATTTCTGGGAATTTTTTGGAACTTTTAAAGTTGCAAACGATTTGCTAAGTTGTTGCGCTCCTTTTCTGTTCTCTTCTCGAAGCTACGGATCTACGGATTTTGACCTACTATTTTTTTTTTGACCTACTATTTACAGATTTCTGCCAACAGTCTATGGAAAATAGGTTTTTTTTGTGTGTATTTCGGAATTTTTATTTATTTTTTCACGGGTGATTCAAACAAGTGGTGAACAAATTAAAGAAATTGAAGTAACTCTTGAACCTACTCCGAAGGATGCATTATTGTTGAGTTCGTCAATAGCTTGTTTTATTCTGAAAACCAAAGCGAAGAAATAAGAAAAAGAATCCCGAGAGTAATTAACTGCAGCTATATTTCGCGACAAATACCAATACTGCAGTTATAGTAAAAAAACGTAACTAGTACTCAGTAAATAGCTGAGTAATATATTTCAGTAGTTAAAGTAATTCCATAACAAGTACAATAAAGTAGTGAACTACTAGTCAAGGTCATAGTTAACTATTTATCTGGTAATTTATCTGTTTGAGTAATACGAACGAGTAGTTAACTAGACCCGTAATAATTAATTTTTAAACTATTATTAAATAAGCAAAAAATAACTATATATAGTGTACGTAGGGTATTTTCGATCACCCGCGTATTATACCTCGTATATATGCAGAATTGAATCTGGGTTGAATCAGGGTTGAACCTGGATTGAACTTGAGGGCCGAAACACATTCAGAGCCGTAAGTACTAAGCATTTGATGCCGACAAATGATACCGAAGGAAGCGACATTCAGCGTACTAAGCCCCAAGCATTATTCAATACCGACAACATTAAAATATTTATAATTGACAATTGATCAAAATATATATAGATCCTACAGCCCGTGTCGGGTACTGAGACGTCGGAGCACATTATGTGCAAATGTCCGGCCTTAACGAGCAGGAGGTTGGCTGCTACCAGCAGCCCTATGGTTAGTATGAGACAGCTAACCTACAGGCAAATGCTCGATTTGACAAGGGGGGTGTGGAAGTCGAAGGCAAGGAGTGGCAGAGGGATGAAAAGGGACCCGTGGTGAAGAGGTCTAATTCGAATAACCCTCAAATATCTTTCAATCCAAAATGGTTTAGATAAGTTTCAAATTTTTATATTCCGCCCAATCTCAGTCAATTGAAAGGGGGATGCATTCCCTAAGGGGTAGCGGAATAAAATGTACTAGAGGGGGCGTTCAAAAACGTACTTTAAAAGTAAGTAAAGGCAAATATCTCGGGAACTAGACGAGATGTCGATATTTGTTTGGTCTCAAATGAAAGCTAGAGCGGTAGCACAATAAAATGTAATAACTGCATGGGCGAAGGAGGGAAGGGGGGTGTTAAAGAGTTCAGTTGAAAAGTAAAGGGGCTGATATCTTGAAAACTAGGCGGGATATTGACATGTGTCTGCTCTCTCAAATGAAATGGAGAATTTTTTTCAAATATCCAGAAATTCGATCGCATTACAATCATCAATGCACAATCCTCTACAGCAATTGGGATAGTGTTTCCAGACGACAAAAATTATAGATGCGATTAGTATGAGGCCCAGTCCACTGTATCCAATCGCAAATTGGTGTACATCATGAGGTGGTGTGGGTTAAGTAGTTTGGTGCCGACATGCGTGATGTGCTTCTTTAATGATTCCAATTCCTCAGTATGTGAGGAATAATTGGCTATATATTGAGACAGTGGTGAAATCTTCGAAAACTCCACTAGGTTTGAGAAATTGACCGCTGGGACATAAGACATTCCAGTTGCGCTTGGAAAAATGTTGTGTCTTCGAGTGGTTATCATAGGCTGCCTAACTACACATTGTGTACTGTGATTAGAGCGCTTTGCATTGTATCAGAAATATGATGATCCTGCTTGCCCTTTACTATAATAACAATGTCATTTGCGCATCTTTGTGCTTCGTAATCGGTATCAGATAATTATTTAAGAAGATCATTGGCATCCAATACCCACAACAAAGGGTACAGAACTCCACCTTGTGATACTTTGGCGTCTCCGAATTTCGCTGTAATTGTGGCTTGAGTGGATGACTTTGGCTAGTATCCAAAAGAGATATTATCCATTGGTCACGCTCCTTCGACATCTAAAAAGGGCCTTAGGGCGATCTCTTTGCCCTCTATCATCTTTTCCATGCAGCAGATATCTCTTCAGAATTACGCTTCAGATGTAGAACTCTACAATTTTCTCCATGGTTACAAGCGTGAAGGGCGTCAGGCCAACTACACAATATGACTTAGAATGGGCAGCTTAGCGTCCTCCCCCTGGGAATGTTAGTCTCTAATTCCTGCTTTTAAGCAGCTCATGTTCTACATGAATAGATCAAAAACCGAGAATAGGCGTGGGAGCTGGCATCCTCTTTGAAAAGCTGCGACTACTAATGATGCTAATTCTTCAAAAGAAACAAAGCTTTCACAAAAGATGATCGGAACTTACCTGTTAGGCGAAATACATATGCAAATGCCTTCGAAACCTGTATCCTCAACGCATAAAACATCTGCAGGAATGTTGTTGTCATTGTCCAACACACTCTACAAAAAGATATAATAGGTATTTATAAAAAAAATATATAAAACAAATGTTTGATAAAATTACAAAACGTTAAAAGGAATTTACCGGCAGAGCTTACTGTCCATCCAAATATTTCGAATTCTGATAATACTAAAGATTCTGAAAATGCCCACCAATCAACCGAAAATCCATCAGCACATAGTCCCAAAAAGTAATCAGTTTTCGGTGTTTATACTTTCTTCACCTGGATTTGTAAATATTGTCACTTTAGCTGCGTAAATTTCAAACAATTTCTAACTAAAAAACAGTGGGTTTTATTCATGTTCAAGTAGTGGGCAATTGCACTTTCTATGGAGATTATATTTTGATCTGGGGTAACGACTTCATAGCTGCTGATCTGGAAAAAATTGTTTTAGTACTGACTGAAGACCCTGAGGTAGAAAACGAATCGACTCTCTAATCAGGACAATATTTTACCTGCTAAATGCAATTTAAAAGTGTGTCTTGACTAGAAAGTCGATTCGTTTTCGACTCTCACATAATGGGGCCCCCTGTCTAAGATGATTCTTCTCAGTATAAACGTAAACTTGGTCGATTTACTACAAAAATAAGTCATAATAACTTAAATCTTCTCATCATAAAAACTGCATTGTACGAAGAATAGGCCATTCAATAAATTACGTATGAAATCACTTCATAGGCGTGAGTACTTAACAAATTGAATGTTATCACAGTTTAAAAAAAAAAATCTACCTGCGTACGAAAATTTAACTGTCCAAATTTCAAAATCAAATTTAACACAGATTCGTTGCCACCTTCTCTAGAAAAGCTTTCGTGAGAAAAATATATACACAAATGCCTTTAATAAGAAAGGTCTTAATATTGTCACGCGTATGTGCGGGGTTGGCAATGAAGCTATTTAAAGAAAAATATCAAATATTCATATTTTGTTTTTGGGGCATTGTACTACATGTAAATATTCGCCTAAAAACAAAATACGGATGATGCAAATCGTCAGTACAAGTTTTTGTCTAATGTTCCACACACCACAGTTGTACGCAAATCCTACGAAAATAAAAGGAAAGGATTTTAAATAAAAATCCCATCATTTTTTTTTCTTATTTCTTTATTGATCTGCGGGTTTGAATTTGTTTAGATTTATTTATTTTTTTTCCAATCAATGTTACTTTCGACATATTTTACATAAAAACAAAGGAACTATATACTTCAGTCTTTTGAGTGTACTTTTTTCGTGTTTTTATAATATTTTAATTTATGAAAAGTTTATTATGTATTATTTATAGTATTTTATGTTTTTCTTAAAAATTTTATGCTTGTAATATTGTATAATTTAAACTATTATGTAATATAGTAATTAATGTGTAGAAGAATATTTTCGGGGATAGTTGAGAAAGCAACAATTCCACTTTTTTTTTTTTTAGATCGAACAAAATTGTCGCATTTCTCAAATTTCTTATTTTTGTTATTGAAATATTTTTTTCGCATTTCTTATAGTTTTTACACTTTTAATTCATATAAATTACGGTTTATTTTTTTAACTAGGTCTATTGCTATTTAATATAATAAAAAATAGTTTACAGTAAAAATTGGCGTACGTACAATTCTTAATTTTACTTGTTATGAACAACAACATTTCTATCAAAAAAACGAAAAATCTGCCTTCCGGTCTATTATTTTCTGCGCTTCTGCTGCTATTTGCACTATTTTTTTTCTTCTTAGTTTCAATTTTCAACTCGATTTTTGTTGTATTTTCCACCCTATCTACAATTTTTTTTTTATATTTAAATAAATATTTGCATTATTTTCATGTACATTTTCATTAAAAATTACACTCTTTAACTAAAACTGATGGAGTTGTTACTTGCAGGCTTAATATGGAGTTTTATTGTATCATCTCTTGTCTCTATTTATATAAAATAAAAAATAAATAACTTATTTAAATCTCGTGCATAACATCTTCTATGTACTTTTCGTTTACTTTCTTGGTATAAAAACAAAAAAAAACAAAGAAAAATAAAAATTGTTGTATATATATATTATATTAAAAAGGAAACAAACAAACAAAATATTTAGCTAAAGAGAGAATTTGTCTATAAATTATGCATTTCACTATTTTTAATAAATTCTTTCCTAAGCAACATATTTATTATCAGCTTTTTCAATGAATATTTGTTGTTTCGAGTTTCGAGTTTCTCGTTTTGAGTTGAAATTGAAAATTTTATTGGAATATTAAGAGGTGCTTACAAAAAAATCTTTCGTTGTTTTCTTAATGGTTTTTTTTTTTGCTATTTGGTGAGATTAGTTTTTCTAGTAAATTCTGAATACATTTAGGAGTACATGCTTCTTTTCTTTGAGGTTTATTCTATTGGCAGTTGAAATGTTCTAATTTCCGGTATCATTTTAATTATGAACATTTCATTGAATGTGATTTCTTATTTTTGAATTTTTATCCAAAAAAAAAACACTGTTTTCTTTGTAAAATTAACAGCATAGGAATCTCTCAAAATTTTCCCGAACTATATTTATTTTGCCTATCGACATTTTTTTATTGATAACTTCAATTATGTTACCAGACTTTCCGGCACACTTCACACAAAAAAAACCAGCAAATTTTTAATCATTGACAAAGAAGTAAAGATTTGGAGAACAATTCCACAAATCAGTCAAGTTAGTATACTGAAATCCTCATTTAAAAAACAAAACGTTATCCAAAAAACCTAATAAGTTTGAATTTATTACATGTCAATTGATTGTTTATGTATTTTTTAATTAAAATTTCTCAAATTTGTAATAATTGGCCGTATTATGAATGTTGATTGTCGACTGTCGATTGAAATCGACAAATTAATATATTTAAACTTAGGACAAAGAGTTTAGGAAAAGTTCGGAAAATCTAATCCTTTAATGATAATTAATTGGAATCAACAAGAAAAGCTTTTGCACATTTTTTTAATTTACGTTTTATTGAGGAGTCGATTTCAATCGACAGTCGACAATCGACATTCATAATACGGCCCAATTTTTAGGCAGTAGATAAAAAGCTATTTAACACCAACACCTTTCAAACAAAACCAAGAAAAGTATTTAATTACGTCAATTATCATTTATAGAATCAGTTAAAAAAAAAAGACTTTTATTTAGCAATATCAAAATTTTTTCTCAGTGGTTAATGAGTTCACCTTCCATAGAAAATGTCAAGGGTTAGATTAGGGTTGGGTTTGTATTGTGTTGTAAATGCTGCGTTGTCCATTTTCTTACTTTAATACACTTCGGAGTAGTTAAGAGTAAATAAGTTCAAATGAAAAATGGCACGTGTTGATGAGTTTTTTAAGAACTATTACTGCAATCGAAACGAACGAATTATTGCAAAATATTACATTTTTTAAACTCATACTTTCGCTGTTCATTTCCTAACATTTAAAAATCGTATCGAATGAAAATAAAAGTAAAGAAAAACCTCTGCCGGTAAAATACAACGCAACTACTCCCAAAAAAGTATGAAAACGGGAGCGTATCGCAAGCTCGTCAACGAAAATTCCCTTTTATCAAAATCCCGCCTTTCTGACTAAATTCTGTTTTTCAAAATTCCGCCTTGTCATTTTGTCCAAAATCCTGTTTTTTTCTGCTGAAAGAAAAATCCAGCCTTAAATACCGAAAATGAAGAAGAAATAAAAAAAAACAGCATTTTCATACCTTCTTTTTTTTGGACTTTTATTACTTAATTGTCACAAAAAATTCGAGGACCTTTTCACCTACCTAAGGGCGTATCTCAGTTTTTATGATTTTTCAGGAGAGCTCTTTAAAGTATTTCACATTTTTTTAATTAATAATAAATCGCGTAATTATTTTCAGAACTCATTGATTTTTTTAAATATAGAAGATAGTAATGTGGGGTTTAGTGATTGTATCAATAACAATGTTTGTAAATTTAAATTATTTGTGTTTATTATTAGCTTTTAAATATTTTGAGATACGAACATGAAAACATAAGTGATTATGCTAAAGTATCAAGTATTATGATACACCCCCGTTGGTGAGATGAAAATATGTGGTCTTAACTCAATTCTAAATTTTTTTGTGATACGTCCCTACGTGAGAAGGCCCTCGAATTATCCAACAATAATTTAGAATATAGTATAAGTCCCATTATATTATGATTTAAAATCAGAATAAAATCTCCTTCTACAAATTTTCAATTAAAATCAAAAAAGATTTTGAGTAGTAAGATCTCGTTTATACTTGTATTGTGCACTCTGCATTTTTCTAAATTCCAGTCTTTAAAGAGAGGAGATTTTGTATTTATTCACAGCCAACTCCACATAAATCATCTCTTCTGTTAAAGGCGGGGTTTTGAAAAACCGGATTTTAAAAAGCGGGTTTTTAAAAAGAGAAGGTAATGAAGAGGCGGAACTTTAAAAGTGGGAGCATGAAAATCGATATTTTAAAAGCGAAATTTTAATTAGGGAGATTTCATCATCAACCCGATGAAAAAAAATTAAATAAAACACAGCTGAAATCAAAAACCAACCTTAAGCTGTTTATATAAATCTGCTGAGTTGACAGCTATCGCAGTACTTCTATATTTTTTACCGTCCAATTACTTTAAAATGTTTTATTCTATTGATAATAAAAGAGAATCTTACCAAAAAATAAAAGAGTTTCTTACCAAAAAGCCTTTCAGCCCTCATGTTTCCCCTTTATAAAGAAAACAACAGCTGGCTGCTGGCAACTCTCTTTAACCCGACCAGTTTCGTGGACTTTAACTGAGTTTAACGAATCCCAACTCAGCTCGAGTTTCCATTATCGTTCAAATCGGGTTCAACCTTTGCATAGATATGTTTGGTATGTTTTCATTTATTTTTTACCTTATATTTAATTGAAAAAACAACTTCGGATTTTCAAAAAATTTTTGGGCAGCCGATAAAAACCTATTTAACATGTACACTTTTCACATGAAATCAATAAAAGTGTTTAATTACGTCATTAATATTTCACAATATATTTTTAAAAATTCGGTGAGCCATATAAATTACTAAAATTATACAAAAAAGACTTCTTATTTAGCAAAATCAAAAATTTTTCTTACTGGTTGCGGCTGGTTGTGCAGGCCAGAGCCGAAAATCAAGCGAGCCTCATTCTTTAGCCTGAACCAGGCCAGGAGACTTCTCAGGGAGCCGGATAATATCCCTTTCCGACTCCACGACTAGCCCTGATGGGACACTGTCGGAAGCCGGAAAGGACTCCTACTCTCCAGAGGCTTCGCCGCGGACTCTGCCCTAATGAGAGGCAGTTATCCATGTAGGAAGCCCCCAGATAGCTGCTACTCCTGAGATCCCCAGGACCGACCTGGTCACTCCGAGGTTGCCTCGCCCAGAAACACTTCGGAGGACAACTGGCGGCAGGCACACTTGTTGCTATATATATATTAGGCTTGGGATCTTGATGTAGTAAGGAAACTGTTTCGCGTGGTCCAAATCAAACTCTTGATATCAATTTCTGATCCACCCGTTTTCCCCTAAACAACAATAGTCTGGAGTTCTAATGTCTTCTTTTGGAATAGGAATTTAATCAAATATTTCATGTCGTACCAAATACTTACTCTATAGAAATTCCTTCTTGAATTCCCGGAATACAAAACCGCCTTGATCTCTCTTGCGACTATTCTGTTGATACATAATTGAAACCAATTTCAATAGCCGCAGCATTGGTCCCAGCTACTTTTAAATTAAATTTAAATTTCGCCACCATTCTAAAGCTGGCCAATGGTCTATAATATTCGTTAAAAGAACAAGACGCTTAGAATCAAAAAATTCTTTAACGATATCTATCGAAGGACACTCCCATGTGGATATATCTGAACTTGATTCACGTTTGTCTCCTTGAATCGCCTCACGGTATTCTGTCTACCGCGGATCCCTTCAAGCCCTTCTCCGTCAATGGTGATTCATTCAAAAGCCGGAAGCACAGTTGATTAATTTGGGCGATATGGATCTAATCCTCAATAGGATTTTTTGTTTGTTTTAAACAACACTTTCGCAGTGGTCGCTGGATTTAACACTTCCAAATCACAAATTTCACAAACAATTTAGTTTATACCAGAAAATATCACTACTTTTACAATTCTAAACCCGCCTTGAAATTTTTCCAACTCGCTTTGAAATAATGATTTCAATGGTACATTGACCGCTTCTCAAAATCGCTTCCCTGGAGTGCTGCGAGAAGCTAGCTCTAAGCGGAGACGAACGCTCAAACTGCAGTCTATTCGTGTGTGAATTTTGCGGATATTAGTGTGTTGGGTGCGACATATTTCTCTAGGATCTTGTAAGTCCTGTTTTCCACAGACACCCTCAAGGACCGTAATGTAGTCGTAACTATTTTCAGCGATTGCCGTGATAATAAAAGATCATAACAAAAAGATAGATATAAAATAATATGTCTGTCCATTTTCTTGCCTCACTTTCTTACCAATTGAAAAAAATTTAGTTCAGTAGCATGTTTTGGGTTTGAGGGAGAGAGTTATATTGGGTCATTGGCTCATATGGTTTTTCCAAATGCATGAACTAAAGGTAAAGGAGTTCTGACGGTGGTTTTTTCTCAACGAAATAATAGAAGTGTCCAAAAGAGCATATCAGACATTGTTTGCTTTATGATTTCAATAAAGGCAAAAATGCGGCTGAAAGTGCGAGAAATGTTAATGCAACGTATGTAGTAATGCAGCGTATGGAGAAGACACAATAAGCGTAAGTCAATGCCAAAGATGGTTCAAGAAATTCCGATCTGGAAACTACAGCCTAAGGGTATCAGTCTCGTTCTGGAAGATCTGTGGAGCTTGACGAGAACGTCCTGGGAACCCTGGTGGAACAAAATCCCATCATAACTGTTGAGGAGCTAGCGTAGAAGCTTGGATTTGGTCATTTGACCAATCATCAACATCTCCATGCCATCGGGAAAGTCAGAAAGTTGTGTCAATGAGTTCCTCACGAATTTGCGGAGTCTAGTCGCACACAGAGACTGAATGTGTGCTCCTCCTTGCTTTCACGTCTGAAGATTGGACCTTTTTTGGACCGAATAATGACGGATGACGAAAAGTTTGTTCTTTACAAAAATATCAAGCGTAGAAGACAGTGGGTAAGCAAAGAAGACACCCCGGAACCGCAGGCTAAAGCAAGTCTTCACCCACATAAGGTGATGCTCTGTGTTTGATGGAATATGAAGGGTTTAGTCCACTATGAGCTGTTAGACTCAAACCAGACAATAAAGAAGGAGATCTACTGTGAGCTTGAACTATAGGAAAAACGATCATCTTTCCATCAAGACAAAAGGTGTTCCTTCATCAAGTTAACTCCAGTGCACGTACAGCAATGACAACACTAGAGGAATTTGAATGGGAAACAATGCCACATCCACCGCATTCACCGGATATTGTACCATCGGATTATCACTTGTTCCGTAGTCTACAAAATCATTTAGATGGAAAAACTATAGATTTATAGAGGATGTCAGAACGGTATTTGAGGAAAACTTTTTGTCAAGGCCAAATGAATTTTGGAAGAGGGGCATTCAAACTTCACCAGATAGATGGGAAAGTATCGTAGAGAATGATGGAGAATATATCTTAGATTAAAAACAGTTTTACATATCTTAATTTTGTAAAAGAAATGAAGTATAAGGAAAACCGCATTATTTATAGGATGACTCATGACTATGAATAAATGCAAAGACATATGCGTAAATGAAACGATCTCGAAAATGATATACTGGAAAAAATCGAACACAATCTATTGAAGTATGCCCTAAATACATTGTTGAGATCGAAATCATCTGAGATAATGCATTGTGTAAAAAAAAATATAAATTGACACTGATGTCAACACAGTAAAGACTGTATACTGCATGTTGCATCTTTTATATTGCGTCGATGTGACCGCAACCTAAAGACTTACGGCTTAAAGGGAACGCGCCAACACAAAAAAATTTCATGCTGAAAATAAAACTATCCTAAAACGTTATAAACGGAATAGAACTTATCTTAAACAACTTTTGTCGTTTATGTATCACGAATTATGTATTCACGCAGTCGTTTATGGCTTGGTTTCTGAAAAAGTTGAGACATTTTGAGACATTTTTTAGCTGTGAGCAAATAAATAAAATAAGGAATGATCCGGATTTTAATGTTTGGATTTGTTCAAAGGATTGAAATATATGAGGCGAATGTATCACTGATCTGTGTTGGAGTTGTATACATCCGCAAAACATGTAAATGCATGTATTGTGTACATATAGCATTTTCAATTTAAATTCATACTTTTTCATTTTAATTTAATATTTAAATAAAATGAATTATACATATAAACGGGACACGTAGCTTTATATATATAGAATTATATGTATATAAATCGAAAGTTAACTTGTTATAACAAAATAATGCACAGAATTCTATCCTTGAAATACCGATTTTAATTGAGAACCATATACTGAATGATTGCAGAAATAATTGCGGTCATCATTTCAGAACGACAACGCCGCATTAGTTTTGTCTATTAAAGATAGTAGCTGTGTTTTTTGGGCAACGGATTTATGAAAGCTCAAAAGAACGGTTCGAATCCATGGAGTACAGAGTTTATTCTTCTTCTTCTGTTTTTCTCTGTTTAAGAAAACCCGAGATAAGTAAAGACCGTAATAAACTTGAAATTTATCTTAATTTCGTATGTATTTGTCATTTGTATTTATTTTAATTGCAATCGAGAGCAAAATCAACTTTTTAACCCAGTAAGCTTATTAACTCTGTAAAATAACCGAGTTAATTTAACCCAATTAATGTATGAAAACGCTATACTCTGCTGCAAAAAAAACGGAGCTAGTGTTTCAAGAGAAGTGTGAATAAGTAAAGTTCTCTACCAAATACTTGCCACAATCAGCGAGAAACATTATTATCTTATAAAAAGAATCACATTCTGGTTAGTTGCGAAAAAGTAATTAACGAACAAATTAATATTATCTTACTAATTGTGAGTTTTGTTGGGAAATCCAATCGTAACATATAATGATTGGATCTCGCAACATTTAATTCCCAGTTTGACATTTCCGCGCGTGAACGCTGTAAAAGGTGTCAACCGGAAGCTTTTTGACCGTCTAATATTGTTTACTCAGTTAAAGAACTAGCGCGGTAACCCAAAAAGCTTTCCAGGTCGTCACGCTGATTCTGGGGCATATCCCAATTAATGGTTTTGCAAGTTAAGCTCAAAAGCGTAAACAATGAATCAATCCATGAACACTTGCAAAACTTTGAAATTTTAATGGGGACTCCGGCGACTGTTGCGTGATTGACGAAACTGGGACATCCCCAGCGGTAAAGAGTTGAACCGTTGTCGTGTCGGGGCGAATTCGAGAAGACAAGTTGGTTTAGTTTTTGATTGATGCGCGAAGTAATGAAACTTAGAATCTTAGAATCGTGAAATTGTAAAATGAAAACGTAATAAAGCTAGTTAAGGGAAATTCAACGTGGTTTCCTTCCTACCAACCCCAAAGGCGTAACAGTTTTTATGAGCCAATTCAAGAACGATGTATGTGGATAATTTGTTGGTTTCTGAAATATTTTTCAGACAATTGCTTTAGTTAATTTACATCACAGGACCCTATTACGACATTTATCGGATTGAAATAATCACAACTTCTTTCCTAACATATATATTGTTCTGTATAAACCATGCTGGAGGCATGATAGGGTTACCCCTGAGCCTAGGCAATATCGCCTAAGGAAGGCGGAAGGAAATTGGGGAAGAGGAGATTGCGAAATTTTAACCTGATAAATGTCGCAATCAAACCACAATTTTTGGCATGAAATTATTACTATACATTTGTGCAGAATTTGAACCCACGCTCACAACAAGGGAGAAAATCTACAGACGTGCGACTCATCCCGTTCGACCATCAAAAATAATTGAAGTATTTTCGAGGACAATATGTTTTGCATTTAATTATAATATTTTAGGTTCATTAGTGTGCTCAAATTAGCTTTAATCGGCATTTCAAAATGCACGAACAATTTCCATATCTTTCTCTGACATGCAAAAAATAAAATAAATAAATGAGGACGCCATTACAAATGTATCTACTTCCTCTTACGAACACAACAGCTACGAGACGGTTGCACTGTATAAAAAGTTGTGTAATCTATCGAAATTTAGGATATACATAGATTGTATTGTTCTTGGAACAAAATATTGACGTATAGAAAGTAAACCGATCAACCAATTCGTTACTTCCAACATGCATGTGCCATTAATATACTGAGTGAAAGGTGTAAAAGAGCCAGACCTGAAAAGATCCAACGGGTTCATGGTTTTAAAATCCAGCTCTATCTATTTGTATAGTTTGTATTTTTTAGCATTTGTACAAACATAGTGAGGCAATATGAAAGTTGACGTTTTTGTTGAGTTGAGCGCTGAGACAACTATTGCCACAATATTATGAATTACAATATTATAAGACTTCCTAAAGCCCTTAACAAATTCTGTGCAAGGGAATTTTTTAATAATCAACCTATGACTTGTTCGCTCAGTCTTCTGTTTTTCAACGCATACTGGCCAGATGCAGAAATCAGAGCTCGTATTTGGAATCTCGACTCAATTGAACTAGCCTCGAAGTAGGAAGTTATTGGAAGATGAAAAAATCTTTGGAGGAAAGTATTTTAAGGGTCTGATGAAATAACTTGACAAGCATATGACTTATTATTCTAAGAGAACTGTAATAAAAAAAAAATATTTGTAACCTATGCATTATATGGCCTACGTTGGGGTGTTCCCAACCAGTTCCCTAACCTCGACATATCTTGTTATTCAAGCATTTCCTTAACACGGTCACGCCGGGGCGAACATCTACGTCTTTTCGTGTGAGGCGGGACTGTCTTATCTCATTACGCTTCGTGGGGCGGGGCGACATTGTTGCGAGTGCGAACCAACGAACATTAATAACAAGAAGGCCGACTCTGCCAAAAATTCCAAATGAAAGAGACTACGACCCAAGAATAAGATGACTGTATACATGAAAGCAAAAAAAACGAACAACAAAACAATTCCAAGAGAGATACTAATTACTTTAAGCGTGACCCACTAGTGGGTCACGCCGCCCCACGGAATAGTCAAGTGTGACCCACCGGTGGGTTACGCCGCCCCACGTAACAGTCAAGTGTGACCCACCGGTGGGTTATCCCGGCGTGAACGTGTTAATGCTTATCTATTCCATGCTACCTTTAAGAGCCTAGTATCCACCAAGCTTGATGGATGCGTTTACAAACAACGGATCGCCATTACTCATCTCTGTCAGTTTTTTATCAGTGTCTCTGATGTTTAATAAAGTAGTTTCCAGTATTTTTATTAATCTCACAATGGCGAGTGAAATAGTTATTTTCATTGAAGGGCCTGGAAAGAAGCAAACATGTTGGTAGAGGGTAAGAATTGGGAATAGAAAGCGAAAATGAAATGAATTGGAAAATTATAAATTCTTCAAGGAAAGCCATTCTTCTTAATAACAAAACGTTAACTCGTTTAGATATTGCCGAACTAAAAAATAGTGATACAAAAATAAACTCCTGACCATTGAATAAAAACCTGATTATAACATCCGAAAGAGTCAAAGTATTTTTCTATTCTTCGGTCGGCTATTGTAGGGGAGCTTTACTGCAATATAAAAATGAAGTTTTACTTGAAAGTTCTTGAAGGCCTTTCTGCAAATATATATATAGCTTTTATACATAGCACAGATGTTATCAAGATATACATATGTCGGAGTTAAGAAATTTAACTTCAAGAAGATTAACAGATGTATTTATCTATCGAATTATAGTAATTATGTGTCTAAGGAAAGTACAATAAATTTGTTACGCATGCAGCAAGACAATTTAAGTCAAATTTTATGGAACACAACTTTGAGCATTATTCGCTTAAATATTAAAGTTACTTTTGTTTCTTTTAAAATTGAACGTAAGCGATTATTATCTATTATCACAGAGATATACATCAAATTTAATATTTTCGTTTCGTTGCTGTATGTAGAAACTGTTTTTGAAATTGTCAAATAACGTCTCAATCATCGAAGATGGCTGCATATGAAAAAACTATACTACTACTAATGGGAACACTGATGTCAAAGTAACAGGAAAGTTGAATATAACATAAAGCGATATAGATTTTCGCCATTCAATGCTAACGTGCGAGCTCTCAGAAAACTATTTATTTTATGCTGAAATGTGTCTGAATACCTAAATGATCAAGTGGACTTCAGAAATTCTAGCCCACTTTTGAGTTCATATCTGCTCACATAATTAAGGTTAAAAATTTTGTATGCATAGGGTTTATGAACCCCTTAAATTATTTAAAGTTTAGTTCCCATCATCAGAGAGGAGGTTGAAACTCGTAAGAATCGCAGTTTTAAAAAATAAAAATTGTTTAATTCAAAATGTTAAAGAAAAAGTTCCACCAAGTGCCTGGTAAAAATACAATACATTATTTTTCAAACCAACTGTAATACGCAGGAAAATAAACCATATAAAAATATTGATTTACCCGAGATCAAAATATTCTTAATACTGAATCTTATTCTCGGGGTACAATTGAAGAAAATAGGAAGACCCATCGCGAGGGCTGGAGTAGTTCAGAACTACTAAGAGATGACTACATATTTTCCAAAATGAAAGTCAACCGATTTAGCTGATAAATAAATGATAACAGTATGATGTCGTCTCGTGGAAATCCTTCGTTCGATAAACTTTATAAAGTGCGACCGTTTATAGAAAATCTCAAGACACTTTATCACCCCAGAAAAATGTTGACGAAACATTGATTTGATTCGATTCAAAGGCAGAAGTACACTTAAACAGTTCATGCCGATGGAGCCCATAAAAACAGGTTATAAGGTGTAGGTCAGAGCCGATAAAGTAAGCTGGTAAAGTTGGGCAAAGCGCTGAGGAAGACCTCGAAGCATGTGTAGTTAAAGACCTCTGTCCAGACTTACAAGTGAAACACTGACAAATATATTTTAACAGGTACTTTTCCTCAGTAAATTTAGTTCGAAAGCTGAAAACAGAAAAAATATTTGCATGCGGAACTATACTTTCAAATAGGAAAAATCTACCTACAAATTAAATAGAGGATCATAAGCTGAAGTAAGGAGAGTTTGATTGGCGTATGACTGGCGATGGATTGGAGATCGTAAAATGGAAGGATACAGAACCTGTATGTGTTATATAATCCCTGCATAAAAGTTCTGAGTCTTACTTAGATCTAATTTAGCCAACAACTGTCCGGAACTATACAGCTAACGTGGGTATGACCGATTTACTAAAAACCTTTTACTAGGCCCATGTAAACGTTCTGAAAAACATCAAAATTTAAGAAGTATGTTACTATAGAGAAGCGATTCGATGGAATAAATCATATGCCAGTACATGGAAAACCTCGAAGATGTGCAAGATATAATACGAAAAAACAATTTCATACATCGAGATGGTCTTGCGCAGCATGTGATATTGATTTATTTCAGTGGAAA
>QYTT01090601.1:3721-14132 GCA_006980735.1 Dasypogon diadema
TTCAAATGAAAAGGCGTCCATTCCTTTTTTGAAAATGTGCAGCTTCTTCTTGAAGGGATTCCTCTATAAAGAATACTCAATTTTGACGAGACCAATCCTCTGGATAATCCAAAAAAGTGTTGCTGATGATAAGAGCAACGCAAGTGGAACGTTTAATGGAGCATTCTACTTCTTGCAGAACATCCATTTTTGTTACAGAAGATTTGTTACCCCCGTATGTAATATGCAAAACGGGAAATGTTTATGTAAACTGGTGCCGTGTCGGACATCTGGGAGTTCGGTACAATGCTCGCCAAATGGTTGTTTCAACAGCAGGACATTTAATTCAAAGTTTCATCACATTTTGCTACCACACCTTAAAAACTCAAACCCCAGGAAAAAAGCTGAACTGACGATAAAGATTTTAACTCTACTTACAGCTTTTTTTTGATAAAAAATAAAATTAAATGCATTTAATAAGGTTGTCCCTGAACTCACGCATTATGATTAAAGAAAATTAGAGAATTGCTATTATTTCACTATGTACTTTCTTTTACTAGATAGAAATCAATCACACCGATCTCTGTTAGACTTCGTTCTGAAGTTCAACTCTGCTAACTTATCTAGCTCAAGTGTTCTCGAAATACCAGTTTTGCGAATTAATCCATTAAGTCTGAACTCAAATTAGCCAGACTTAAATGCTGATAAGTAATTTAAGCTTCTCGATAATCCAATTGACAGAGAGCACAAATCAGCACGTGTACAGGGAAGAGATATGCACTCATTGTTACTGTAGCATGCGGACAACACTGAATGCTAGCTACCTTACCTTGAAACAGGTACACTGAACTTGTTACAGAAACGGTTGACCAACTAGTAGTTTCCTGAATGACGACCTCTTCGCCGCTATACGTTATGTGTCGTGACCAGCGTGTAGAATTTATAGCCTCGTTCTTAAGAAGCTAGTTGCAAAATATGTCTTCCCTCCTCGTTTTTTTTTCTTTGTACAACTATGACCATTGCATCAAGTAAAAAATTCCAGCATTTGAAAATATCATGAATTTTAAGAATGTAATACATAATTGATTTATATAGACATGATGGGCAATTAATATGAAGGTTTGGGGCAAAAGGAAATTTCGACAAATTGTTAAATAATTTGAGGTTCCCAACATTTATGTACTTCTAGCTTTATTTAGCAACCTCCTTTTTAATGAGGTCATTTAATATAAATGCAGGAATTACAGCTTTAGACAATTAAAAAGATACAAAGGGATATTTTCTTACCAATTGTCTTATATATTGTTCAACCCATAAAAAAAGAAAAATAGCAAAATAAAATGATTGTAAGATTCAAAGAAGAAATTCCCTTGATGTGGCCATTGATTTTGTAATTTATTATATTTTTGAATAGGGTGCGGGTGAAAAAGTAAATTAACCCCGTAGGGACACAGCTTCAGTATCGGACTTGCCCTATGACAAGTAAACATTACATGCAAAATATGTCACTGTAATTTCTAAACAATATAGATCTAGATCTAAACAACGATTTTTCCCAATTTCAGGTATGGAACATTTACATAAGGCTGAAGTGCTGCATATTGTCAAAAATGAGTTACGGTGTTACAAAATTGATATTCTTGTCATGCAAACAAATTTAAATTTGGTCACACAGGACAAACGCAGTTATTGTGTTGAGATCAGAAAGTCAGGTAATTTTATAAAATAGTAATAGTAGCATAAAATGCATTCATTTCCTTATTTTTCTATACCTTTTCTCTTGTGTTAATTTGTCTAATTTTGAGAGCACTTTTATTAATAATTTGAAAAAAAAAACTCCTCCATAATTCATAAAAGCTGCAGTAAAAGTGAAAAAGAAATCTTTTCTGCACAAAAGCATAAAACAATTACTACGTGGATTTGCTGAACTGAAAGAAAATTGTACCATAGAGTCCCTGCCCAAGACAATTAAGATTTCTTAATCAGTAGAAAACTTCATGCATGCTTGCTCCGTAAGCCATTGTAATGTTCGACTCTGCCACGAAATAATCCATTTTTATTGTTTTCTTCTATGAGCGCAGTTTTAACTATAGAAAACAATGCAGAGAAGATTGGAGGAGAATAATTAGCACAGGAAAAACTACTTATCTATGTTAATAAACTTTGAAAAAGTGTTACAGACTTTCGTTCATTTTTATGTCTTCTCCCAAAATTTTGCTCTACTGTAATAAAACTATTAAACACCAATTACTTTCATAGATGTAAATAAGATAACATTTTGTTAAATGTACAAGCAATCGCGCGTAGATAACAAAAAAGATGCCACAAAATCCTTACCACCATTGGTCCATGTGAGCACTTGCTTGTAATAACGCTTTAACTACATAAGAGTGAGGTGATCACGTTAATTGCCTCAGCTCAGGTTCTGGAATAAGATATCAAATTTTTCAAAATAATATGATGGGAAGCTGATGGATGAATGGCTGAAACCTGCCCCTATGTAGAAGTAGGAGTAAATGTTTTATTTTGATATGCTGGTACTGTCGAGATCAACCATTTTTACATAGTTAATCGTAGGATCAAAGTGCAAATATCAAGGCTGAGAATCAGCCTAAACTCGACCAGAGCGATCATCAAAGGTAGCTTTCAAGCGATCTTATTCGGCTTAGAAACATGTAAATCAAATTTCGTTTTTGAGTCGAAATGATAAAAACCGTTCGTTGTATAGGCGTCGCCATTTTAAGTTTCTAAATTCGGATCAGAAATTCGTAATCCGTGACCCCGAACACATCAATGTACCGATTTCGAGTCAAATGGGATTATAAATAACAAAATTCGTCCACCACATTGACGTTGCCGTTTCAAATTGCAAAATTTAGGCCAAAACTTCATGACCCATGTCCCTGAAAACTCAAAAGATATAAATTTTGAGTCGATAGGTGGTGCGAAATCTTCGGCAATAGAGGTGAATGTAGGAGTACGACAAGGTTCGCTGTTGGGAACGTTGTTGTTTCTAATATATATAAATTACATTAGCAGTGTCCCCAAACACTCAAAAATACTGCTATTTACCGACGATACATATTAATAATATACAAAGTAAACTACAAGAAGATCTATAAGTGGCTCCAGGCAAATAAACTAAAGTTCAATGTTTCGAAAACTAAATCTATGGTACTAAATGGAGTTGTAGACTTAAATATGCAATTGGAGGGAGAAGCAATTGAGTGTGTGAGTAAATTGAAATACTTAGGAATTGTGGTGGACAGTAACATGACGTTCTCATTACATATTGAATATATTATTAAAAAAATATCGTCGAAAATAGACTTCTTGCGAAGAATTAGGAAAAACATATCTATCTATATGGCGATCAATGAATATAATGCTATTGTGAGGCCTCACTTTGAATACAACACACCTTTTATCTTCATAAGCAATCAAACAATGAGGCAACGTTTGCAATTGCTACAAAATAAGGCGATGAGAATGTTACTAAAATGTAATAGATACACTCCTTTAATTAATAATATGTTGACGGCTTTGATGTGTCTTACAGTAGAGCAAAAAATTATGATGAACGTCTTTTTGTTCATTTTTAATGATGATGATGATGACGTAGTAAAATTCCCCCGGCCCAAAGAGTAAGAAAACATATTTTAACATAAAGTTTTACAAAATTTTGGGTAGACGAACAGACCTAATATGTTATCCGAATACCTAATAATATGTTAGTTAAGTCAGAGAAGTACAACCATACCGATTAAGAGCAGCGGACGATTTTAGACTTCCTGGTTTCAGAACGTCATCAGCTCGGAATAGTGTCATATATAAGGGTCTCCGAATGTTTAACAATCTGCCAGATGAACTCAAATATGAACTTAATTTTAGAACATTTAAGAAATCTCTTAATTCGAATAGTCAATCGCATTTCCACAGTTACAATATCGACTTGTACCAATCTGTATCTGTATGAAAAAGAGGATCACGGCAAAATCCAGAAAAAAAATACAGAATTGACGAAATCCACAAAAATTTATAAAATACAGAAACGAAGAAATCCAGAAAGGGTAAAAACCAGAAGAAACGACTAAATCCAGAAACGACAAAATCCAGAAAGTATTGAAATGAATATATTGGGTCATCCCATAAATAATGCGGTTTTTCCAAATGCGTGAACTAAATATCGGAGGGGGAGGGGATGAACTACCTACATCACTTGCTCTAAAAGTATATTCACTTTGCCTTTATTTGTACTGACGATAGTTCCTCCAACGAAGATCTGTGGAAGTTGACGAGGACCTCCTGTGAACCCTTGTGGAACAAAACTCCATCGTAACTGTTGAGGAGGTAGCAGAGAAGCTTGGATTTGGCATTCGACCATTCAACGACACCTTCATGCCATCGAGAAAGTCAGCAAGTTGGGTCAATGGGTTCCTCACGGCTCACGATCTTTTAGAGTCCAATCTCGCATAAAGAGTGAATGTGTGCTCCTCATTGCTGTCACTTCTCAAAACCTTTTTTGGACCGAATACTGTCTTGTGGAGAAAACTGGATCCTCTACAAAAATTTCAAGTGCAGAAGGCAGTGGGTAAGCACAGAAGACACCCCGGAACCGTAAACTAAATCAAGTTTTCACCCACGTATGGTGATGCTCTGATGGATTATGAACAGTTTAGTCCACTATGAGCTGTTAAACCCAAGCCAGAGGATAACGAAAAAGATCTACTGTGCACAGCTTGAGCGGTTTAAGTCAAAGCTACAGGAAAAACGACCATCTTTGCCTTCAAGAGGAAAGTTGTTCTTTCATTAAGATAACTCTAGGTCACATACAGCAAGGATGACGTTATTGAAGTTGGAAGAATTAGAATGGGAAGCGATGCCGTATCCACCATATTCACCGGACATTGCACCATCGGATTATCACTTATTCCATAGCCTACAAATCATCTGAATGGAAAAACTGTGGATTCTATAGAGGATGTCAGAACAGTACTTGAGGAATACTTTTCGTCACAGCCAAATGAATTTTAGAAGAGAGGTATTCAAACTCTGCCAGATAGATGAAAAAGCATTGTAGAGAATAATGGAGAATATATCTTTTATGGCTTTATGTATCTTAACTTTGTAAAATAAATGGATTATAAAAAAACGCATTGTTTATCCCTTTATAAGGTGACCTAATAGTTTCCGTAATTATTTGTATCTCGACTCCAATTTGTCTGATTTTGGTAATGAAAATAACTCGCCTATATTATCTTTTATTACTTACAATTTATTATATTGTTTAAATTTGCTTGTAATAAATTTGAATCCTAGACACACCTGAGTCTCTTTTTACGCGGTCTCTTTTTACGCGATTTGCTTGTTTTTACGCGGTTATTGAGCCCATTTTTCTCGACGTGGTTACTAATTATATTACGTACTAGTACCAATTAAATGGGGAGCTTAGTGGGGAAAGGGCAACCTGGAGTCCATGAACTAAACAAATAAAAAATAGCAAGTAGTCATTTCCAGTATTATTAACCGGATTTTAAGTGATGGAAAGGGGAGAGCGAATTAAAAATATATTAGCAGAGAGGGAGTATTATAGCGGAAATGAACTCCTAGAAGGATTATCAAGACATTTAAGATTATATTAAAAAATGAAGTTAATTTTCCCATTGAATTATTTTAATTTATTATATTTTTAATAACTGGTTTGTTACTAATGGATTTGAACTGAATTTTTGTTTTACTTGAAATTTATATTCTTTTCACATTGAATATATATTTAAACCATTTAATATATGTACTTTTTGTACTTTGCTCTGCGATAATTTCACTAGGGATCGATTAATTAATATTCATTTATATTGCCCATTGGACAAGCAGAGAAACGCCAAAATCCAAAAGAAATCCAGAAATAATACAGAAAAAATACGCACGAATTTTTTCTGGATTATTTCCAGGTTTCTTCTGAATGTTGACATTTCTGGATTTTGTCGTTTCTGGATCCTTTCATGCTGAATTTTGTTTTTCTTGATTTTGTCGTTTCTGCATTTCTTTCCCAACCAATGTAAATTTTAATTCAAATAGTCAACTGCATTTCTGCAACCAAAGCAACTAAGAAGCGACTTATACCAATCTGCATCTGTATGAAGAAGACCAAAAAACGCGAAATATCATAAAGTCTACTCCTTGAATTATTGCAATTAAATAAGCAATACATTAATTCTAATATATCATTGTTTTCACTGAAATAAAACACAATCGGGCGCAGATGATTTATGTTTCATGCCAGCCTGCCATTTTGCACGCTACTCATGATAAGGTAAATAAAAGAAAGAAAGGAAAAAATCTGGAATTTCACGAATTGTGTCAACTTCATTGCTATTCTTCTCAGGGTAGGCTTAACACACTCCAGATTGTGGGTTATAAGTTAGCCAGGTGTGCATGCAGGCCTGCAGAATATTCAATGATAGTTGCTATCTCCATAAGTAAAGTATGAGGGCGAATGCAGTTCCTCTGCCAATAAAAATTAGACCGTAAAAAGAGATTGAGGCCGCAATTAGACTTAAGATTGGCATTAGGATTTTCTAGAATAAGACAATTTCAGTAATCAAGAGAAGGTGTCCCCAATTATTGTTAGCCACTTGCTTTTCGAAAATTTGACATTTTAAAGATTTTCCTCAAACTTACCAGAAATTGCAGCAAACAGCAATAAAAACAGCATAACTCTCCACCAGTCCATACTAATGGAAAACATGTTGGCAAAATATGTCAGTCTAAATGGCATTTCTCGTCGCGAAGAAGTCGAGGAACCTGTTATCAGGTGTTCCCGTGTTTTATACGCCACGACAGTTATTTGTTAAATATTCTTCCGTGTGCACTGTGATTAAAAAATTTT
Organism: Dasypogon diadema; assembly: GCA_006980735.1. Taxonomy (NCBI): domain Eukaryota; kingdom Metazoa; phylum Arthropoda; class Insecta; order Diptera; family Asilidae; genus Dasypogon; species Dasypogon diadema. The sequence goes on from QYTT01090601.1 coordinate 10,590, forward strand.
CTGCTAAACTCGCTAAAGATGTGCTGCTTCTATTCAGCCACATTTATACAAACATTTCCATTCACTTTGTATCTTTCGGTTATTCAAACTTTGGGGCTAACGAACTACACTTTTGACTTATTATCAGAGCCGTTATCAGGGACTTCTTTTTAGTTACATATTAACCTACACATGCACTCGTTCTATCTGGTTCGCCCATTGTGCACTAGCCGCTGAAGCCACGAGTCCATCTGCAAAAGAAAAAATCCAATTATTACATGCTTGTTGAAGAATAGTCTGACGGACGGTATTGAGGAAGCAATTTCTGAAATTAATGGTAGGCAGGTAGTAAATATAAATTCTGATTACAACTTCCAATGAACAAACATTCGCCATTCATTCGGCATAATAATTTTGTACAATCAACTCAGCCGTGTAATTTGTTAATTTTGGCATAGATAAATTGATACGAATTTTGGAGGAAAACGATTAAGTAACTTTGTGTATTAGGTAACGGAAATTGGTCAGTTTGGGGTTAAGTGATGCGAAGCAATATCTTTTTTACTGTCACTTTAGATAAATAAAAAGAAAGGCATAAATTCACTCTTTCATAACGGAATTTCTAACCGTAGGCCTACGATTATTTTTGATAAAGTACACGATGAGTGAATATTTATCTGAATATCTCAGCAAACTATGCGGTGAGCTCCAAGTAAGAAGTTTCTTTTATTTTTATTTCTTTTTACATCGATTAATTAATGCCAGTGACTAAGTACTCCTTGAAAATGGGCTAATAAGACGAAATACAAAGTTAGAAAAACTGTGTTTCTATATTCTTATGTTTTTATTTTTTTTATTTTTCTATTTCTTATGAAAAATTTGGTTATCGTGGGGCTCACATTGTTCTCAACCCCCTATATTAAAAATTTTACAAAATTGCAATCGCCAAAATCCGAGGAATATGAATTTTATTCATAAAGAAATGGAGTTTGCACTTGTCGCGTGATCCGGATTCAACAACCTATTCAAATAATTTAAAATAACAATTGACCTACAAGCGAGGAGAAGCTTTGATTACCATTTTAAATACTATTTTAATTAATTTTATAATAAAAAGTGGCTGCTGAGAGGGAACTCGGCAGAGATCTTTCTAATCTTATAATGGAAGAGTTTAAAAATGTAGACTCAAAAAGTTTCAGAAATTTTGACAGAATGTCTCCGAAAATTTATTTAAAGTTGCTTGAAAGAATAAAACTGCCCACTCAAAGGGAAAATATATATTGTGAAAAACAATTCCACCATCAGCGCACAATTAGATTTACTTTTAAAAGAATGCTGCGCCTAAATTTTTGAGAATTTAATTTCCATTTGGCATAATACATCCTAAAATTCATGGCATATTTTCTTATTTAATCCTTAGCTTTACCTGGTTACGACTAACTACTGTGATACTAATATATATGTTTTTTTATCTTAACTAAGAAGGTGGGGTTCAGTCCTTCTCCTTAATCTTCCTTCTATTATTATTATTTATATCTTACTAAGGATCCTTGTTGAAGTTGTTCAACTTTCTTCCTTTATAAATTTTGAAGATTTCCAGCTCTCACTTAATCATACTACACTTCCCACTTTACCCTCGATTTGCCTTCCAAAAAATAACCTTCTTCCTCGACCTATTCGACTTTCTCATTATCTCTCCCGTAACAATTATACCATCAAGTTCAAAATCTCTCAAAACTTGAATACCTTGTATTGAGCAGCGTTGATACCCCATTGCCAATGCGTTTTATTGACTATACCTTCTAAAAAGAAGAGAGAACATTGAATTCTTTTTTTATGAATGCTTCGAAATAGCAGTACATGGGCTGACGAAGTATAAAAGCCCAATTTCGTAGGTATGTATGGCAAATTTTATATCAACTTTATCCATCACAAAGAGCACAGAGACAGAATGAAAAAGACTTCCCATCACAAAAAACTTTTTGTGCTTGGTTTTTAGAAACATGCTCCATCACCGATAATTTTGCTTGCTGTGCTCCTTACAGATGAATCTGGTTTGAATAAAAGATGGTATCATCAATTTTCACAATTTACTTTTATAACAAGAAAAAAAATTCCCATACATTTATTTAGTCCTTATACATCAACAGCAGTTCTTAATTGATGTCAGGACAGGAATTATCAAAGATATCTCGATTTTCCATTTTATACTACCCGGTCGATAGTTTCAGGATCTTCGACAGTACAGCTGTGTATTGCTGCCCGTAGATGTCGTAAAAAGATCATTATTGTTATGTTTCTAAATAAATAAACATAATTTCTTTTTACGAACTAAAACCTCAAGTGGCTATAACTCAGTAAGGATTTATTTTAGAATTATACCAGCAGTATTGCTTACATTTGAAAGCTGAAAGACATCCGATCCACGTTCAATCCGGAGATATTCAATTTTAAATGTAATTTTTGTAATTTTTTACACAGCCTTGGCACATATTATGACGTCATATGTCCACGTATTTCAGACTTTTTGCTTGCAGTAATTTTCGGCATTTTATATGTAATTTGCCACGGAAAACCGCATCTCTATCGTGCTAATACCTTAGGCGTGCACCATACTTTGATCTTTAGATTCCCACAAATTTTGGGTATGGATTCATTTTAAGGACTGTAAAAGTTCGTAAAAAATTTGGAAAGTAAAAAAAGAATTTTTTACGGTGATGCCAAAGCTCAGGGGATAGCCTATGATGCTAAGCACAGCCTTGGCAGGAAGGAAAATGAGGATGTGGAATAAGGGTAGTTAGGAGGTGTAAAAATCGGTGCACATTCTGCTTGAACAACTGCGGCCTATAGTCAGCAGGGAAAACAGAAGATGGTAGTCTGTTCCACATTCGTATAGTTCGGCTCAAGAAGAATTCTCGAAACTTCACTGTTCTGCTAGGTCTTGTCACGATGATGAAAGGGTGAAGACGGCTCGATGCGCGGGTATTACACGTTGGGATAAAATTACAAGAATTTTGGAAATCGGTTAATATTTATCTGAGATATTCAAATTGCAATGTAAAATAAATCCAATTTTTTCCATTTTTTTGCGACCTTGGTACATTCGTGACGTCATATGTCCACATATTTCATACTTTCTTCTTGTAGTAATTTTCTGCATTTCCTAAGTAATTTGTCACAGAAAACCACATCTCGATTATGCTTATATCTTTGGAGATATAACAATAATCTTCGCAGCTTCCATAAAATTCATGGAAATTTCATGGAAAACGTAACCAATTTTGATGAAAAGTACTATTATCGATGTGCGAATAACTTTTTAACGGTACATTTTCGATCTAAGAAATGGGTATAAATTCGCATCTAGAATCGATTGTGCGCATCTTTCTGTGAAAGTTTCACCCAAATCCAACTAATATTTTAGAAGTAAGTTGAAAAAGATTTTTTCAACACCCTTAATTTCTAACCGATATTTTTGCGATTTCCGTTGGAAATCGGTTTTTTTCTTATAGCAGGAAAACGGTAAACAAGAGAAAATTCATATGTATGGGGATTTATGGGGCT
>QYTT01090601.1:29080-76326 GCA_006980735.1 Dasypogon diadema
ACTGAGCGCCCATATTTTATTTATAATTGGTAGAGAAATTAATGATAGAGACACAATCTCGCGTAAACATGTTGCATGTAGGCCTCTACCAAGTGATTTTGTTTTTGGTAGAGCTCTGCCACGATTTCTCTACCGTGGACACGTTGCTCAGAAGAGACTCAACCGATTATATAGACACAAAATTCACTTCTCCCTCAAATTTCGAAATTGCTTATTGTCATAGGTTTGCTATATTATGGAAGGTTGGTCCCCGCAAAACAAAACGAACTTACTTAAAGAAACACACAGAAATAATTTAAGCGGATGCCTTTATTAAATTTTTTGAAAAACTAATTTCCAGGATATGGAAAAATAAGCAATCCTGTCATTGTTCGTAACATCAAAAAGTTGCACAGATTTTTTTAACGCAATCTTTGTGTTAACAAACAAAGCTTGCTTTTTCTAAAACGCCAAAGATCTCAATAGTCGATCAAGTAGAGCCAGCGCTATGATTTTCTGAGGATGATCTTTCTGGTCAGCCATTATTTCTAAAGTGAACATTTTCTAGCGAGATCACCAAATTAATTTTCATTTCTCATGCAGGGACATTTTCCTGTCAAGTTCCATCGAAATCGGAAGAGGCTAAATCAAAGCAATTGTCGAAATTATTTGGAATCCTTCATCATATGTATGTAAGTTTCCTCATTCACGACTATAAATGAACAGAGGATCCTTGAACTCTCTGATTTCAATACTTAATTAATATACACCGACTATCACGCTAGTTCTCAACCTCAGTGCCGATAATGATGATGTCTAAAATTGAAAGAAATTTACCAGTCAACCCTTCATTTACGAAAGAAAATTGACAACTTAAGATGAATGATGATTTACACGAAAACATGTTTATGACTGAGTCTATCAAGATTTACGATTGAATGAACTCTAATCAACTTTATTCTGATAAAGGGCGGTGCCATCTTTAACTATCCCGAACAAAGCCCAAAGCGTGTGGTGCAGGTGAAAGCTGTCGTGATTTGTAATCTTGCGCGCATGTGGTGATTTGCATAATTTGAAGACAAGATAAAATCAAATGATTATTGATCATCCGGATATATCAAACTTTAAACGAATATTGAAATAGAACAATTGATTTGATTATGGTAGAAATTTTATTTACGTACGTAACAAAATTCCTTTGCAAACTCAACTAATAAGTCATGAATGGCAGCATCCTCTAAAAATAAGTTCACTATTGTTAACTATAAATTATAAAAAATGCAACAGTTCGCGTCAATTTAAACAAATCTCTTAACTGCGAGAAGGTTTCTGATCAGGGTCGGCTATATAGGGGATGCAGCGGGTGCAAACCACCCAGACCCCGAAGTGTAAAGTGGCCTCAGAAAAGGAAGAAAGCAGAAAAAAGCAAAATAAATACAGTGGAAGCGAAAACTTTTTAATTGATTTAAATCAATCTCATTTTAAAATCTCGACCTCAATTTCACGCTCTAAATACAGTACTGACGATACTATGAACACACATAATTGTGGTTGTGTGCGAGGACTATCGGAAAAAAAACTAGAAATATTTGAAATTTTATCGCATTTTATTGAAAAAGGCATTGTTAAGAGTTGTGATTTTTCTAATGTTATTAATGATATGGTAACGCTCCCTTCACCAGTAGAGTCATACAGGCATAGATTGAGCTTTATTATGCCTTGAATATGTGGAATCGTTTCGTGGGAAGCCTAGGGGCACCCATAAGACTACACAGCATAACACAGCACTTGAAGCAATGCGGTGCAGATATTGCATTTCTTCAGGACACGAACTCACTTGACACACACACACAAGGCTCGATCAATACGTACAGAGGGTATTGTAGCGGCTCTTCGCTACGTATTAATTTTGATTTTTCATTATTAAGAATTTTAAATATGACATCTTGCTTTTATACAATGGCCATGATCTCCTTGCATCAAGAAAAGGCTTTCGACAGTGTCTATCATAAGTGAATTAAATCTTGAAAATTTCTTTCTAGGTGAAATTTTCTATCCACGTGGACGTTTTTCAAGTGTTCTTCGAAGTGAATTTCACCTCAAAATTTAATTCAGTTTAAATGTTTATGTCCACCAAGTGCCTCCATCTTGTGTTCAACTCTCATAAGTACCTTCTGGCTGCACTCGAGTCATTGGGGCTTCCGCCTGGGTGGACGGAGATCATCTGGAGGCTCTACGCAGATTTCGTCTCCCGTTCCGTTTCGTCGGGGTGTCAGGTAGGGCTGCCCTTTGTCAGTTATGCTTTAAACTTTTCCCTGGAATCATTGTCGGTAAATTCTCGTCAGTCGTTGCGAGAATATTCAGTTCACCTCCCATACGATTTTTCTACGTTTTGCGCAGCGTTTTGGACTCATTTAACCGTACTCCTCATGTACTTCAAATGTTCTTAGGTACTCGACAAGCTAAGAAAGCAATTAGGCTGTCGTGTGGAACAAGCAGAAGAAATGTTCTAAGCATGGAGCGAGGGACACTCAGATTTAAATGTAGTTTCTTTAACTATTAAGCATGGTAGCTTCGGATATTACCTCAAAAGGTCCCATCCTGGAGGATGATACATTTAGACTGTGCCTGGCGAATATTAAGAGGGCGGAGCACAATGTATGCTACCGTAAATTCTGATACTTATTTATTATATCTATAATTTATATGTACAAAACGTAATAAATATATAACAGGCTGTGTTTCAGATGTTAACTACTATCGTCCGAACTCGAATAATCACCCACCAACGACAGGCTTCTTGAAAGTGAGGAGCTTTCAGATTCTTTGGAATCACCTGTCTTGACCACTCCATTAACAAAGTTATTTACTTCAATGGTAGAACAATTTACTTTGTCTGAAGGGGAAGCTTGAGTACCTCCATTAATATTTTCATGTTCCTCATTCGGCCTTTTTCTTTTAATTCCTAAGTCCACTGGATTCAACTTTGCCTTCAACAGTTTTTGCCTTTTCAATCCCCCAAATGAAGTGGCGGTTGCGCTTGGAAGGGCAGGCTTCATCAAAATGTCGAGTCTTCGTTCGTCTTCTTTTTCATATGCTGACTTTGACTGTAACCTCATTAATGTGGCCATTTGTCTGTCCTGTTCACTTTCAGGTAACAATTTTATGCTAAGACTCGACTTATTAAGAAGCTCATTATCCTTTTCTTGCTGCTGCTTAAATTCTTTTCGTTTTACCTGAAAGAAATTTACGTTCAAGTAATCAAATTTAACTATCGGTTTCATACATACTCTAAAAGCTGCTCTTAGTCTGCAGTTGGCTTCATAGTTGTCCTTCCAGACTTCTGTGTTCCTTTCATAGAGTTTTTCAATGATTGGCTTCGATGCAGCAGCGGCTTGTTGGTCCTTCAATTCATGCTCCAACTTATACATGGGATCATCAAACAACTTTTGTTGTGTTTCAACCGTCTCCGGCACAATCTGTTCATTGTCATGCGGGTCCCACCTGTTTTCTTGTCGTCGTGCTCCAGACACAATTATATAGTCAAAATTTGCGGGATCAGTTTTTATTTCAAAGTGATTGTCGCACAAATGGCATTTCATACGGAATTGGTATACGGGTGTAGAGTAATACATCCCAATTTTCGTCTTTTCGGCATTGTACCTTACGCCCATTCCGATGTGATTATTGCAGCCATCGCACCAAATGTTATAGGGCATTTCGAATCGGATAATTATGATCCCCAAGTGGATCTTCCTTGCTCTCTCGCGGAGGGCATGTGTCCCAAGGAATTTGTTGAGACCACCCTTTTTGGGATCATAATCTGGCGGATAATATTTATTTGTCCCTTTGCGTTCACCCATTTTGTAAAGTTACTGTAACACAAGCTAACAGTTATAACAAGAACCACAACGTGTAGATAATCGGTTAATACAAAAACCTTTCCTTTAATCTTATGAATTAAAAATATTTTTTAAGTTGAATAACTAATTACAAATTAAATGCGAAAATTCCTCAAGCGCAAGAACCCGAAGTCCCGAAGCAATAACCTGATCAGGTGACTGTCAATAACACGTATGAAGTTAGTTACAAGGTTAATTTATCACTCCCACTGGACGCATTCAGCTTCTTTCAAAAACTAAATAATTTTTGGTACTTCCTCTAAAGCAACCGTTGATATTGCCTCAATTCTGGCAAGGAAAATGTGTAGTATAGAACATGCAAGTAAGAACTAGTATTGGAGCGGGGTAAGGTGAGGTGCCACAAAATTCTGCTTGTTTCTTCTCCTTGACTTACCTGTTTGAAATATCGATAATCGAATCGTCCAATACACATCGTTCCTAAATTTGTCCCATTCCTGACATTACTAATGTCAAGTTAGTGCCGTGAAGGCCGTACGTATTTCATTGGTGCGGACTTTCTTGCCACGTTTAATTCTTTAATAATCAATAAACAAAGCCGTGAATAATAGTGAATATGATAATTTACACCAACGAAGGGAATCCCTTTGGGCTTAAACTGCTAATCTTAGCTAAGCTAGCCAAGAAGGATGTCACTGTAAAAAAAGTTAACCTCAATGGTTAGTAGAAATTTTTTATGGATTGCTTTTGAAAGAAAATGTTTGAGATTAAGAAGTAATCAAATATTTTATCAATGCTTTATACATATAGATATTAAAGTGGACAAAATGTACTTATTTTGGCAATATTTTACAAGTTTTAAAAATGTTCCCTCAATTTTGCCGCATTAAATTGGCATTGAGTGTAAAAAGTGTTAGATTAGCGTCGTTTATTGCAGAGGTTACCGTAGTAATATAATTAAGCAAGCTGCGTTATGTTTATAAACACAAAATACTATGGCTGTATGCTATATTTTAAATTATTTATGGTAAAAGTGAAAAATTCCGAGTCTCATTCTCGTTTAACTGAAGGCGGGGGTGTGGCATTAAAGGACTTTTTTTTATGGCATATACATTCTAATTGGACAGATTGTACTACATGACAATAACAACTAAAATAAAGGATCACTATAAACATATTCCCATGCTGATAAATTCCCACCTGGGTGATTTGCACTCTTATTGTAAGCTGCACGCACGCCTAGCCCTTTTACTTTCCATGATGCAAGTAACGATATACATTTTCATTTTTAAATTACTCTTTGCAGTAATTAAAGTAATTGCCCGTGCTTAACTGGTTAAACAAAACACTTTTCAGAGGAAATCGCTTTCCTGAAAACAATTTTGGAAGCTTTATATTATTCGTTATTATATTTTTTATAACTCAAATTTTGTGAAATAATGCACAAGACCATATGCAGTAAAATACGTTTTGTAAAAAAATATTATTTTGAAAACTGATTTCTACAGTATTTCTTAGAACCATGAAAAATTGAGAAAAAGCTTTCTTGAGAAATTCAGTGGAGTGGGTTGACTCCTTTAGCTCTGATCATTGCTTCTATTCATCTCGGCATAACGAAAGTTTGAAATTATTTTAACAGAATCACAATTTTCCCTGACCTGTGTTATTAAAATTTAGAAGAAAAAAACGACATTCTTCTAACTGGTGACCTGGTGTGTGTTCGTTTACTGTGTCAGTAGTGTGATACCCATTCTCCACCCTCAAGCAATAGAGGCCATCGTAGACGTAGCAAGCGTCAGCACGAAACTGAACAAGCAGTTCACCCCATTGCAGGTCCTTGGTCCCAGCAAAAACGATGTTTTGATGATACGGTATGACGGGTTGACCAACGACACCAACGAGGTCCATTAGGCACCCCCACAGCAGGGTGAGCAAATCCACTGAACCCTCCGGCCGATGTGCAACAGCTAATTCGTATGCATGACTGTGGTGCAGCAGTCAACTTTAGATTACTCTGCTAGTTATCACCGCAATCACGCCCAAATCTACCCCGAGGTGTTCACGCCATCTAGCTGAACCGGATCGCTGCGGGGATCGCATGTCCAAATATATTCACATTTAAGCTCCTTATTTCCCATTACCGACATAATAATACATTCTATATTTCCCTTATAAACTTTACACAAAATTTCCTAAATTTCCCAATTCTACTTTCATTTCTATCGTAATTCAGTTCATTAGACATTTTTAAGCCTTTTTTCACTTTTGAAATTTTGACTTCTTCTACTATTAAAATATCTTAATTTGAATTCATTTATTCCTCTTAAGTTATAGGGTTGCACTTCACTTGTATTATTTAAATATTCCCTTAAATAATCTGACAACAATGAATTATTTATTACGTTTCTAATCGATGTGTAAGTGGTGTTTAACAAAGAGACTGAATATGAATAATATATACTAAAGTTGTTCATCGGTAGCTGCGACGAAATGTTACTTCAATCTATTATTCCTATACCAAAAAATAGGCGCTTTTAGTAAGTATTGTAGAAATTATTAATCATTAATGGATTGCTCACAATCTATTTGAAAGATCAGATCGTAGAAAACAATAATTATGTCATGTCAGCAGAAATTAGGAAAATACATCTGATTAAAGAAGAAAAATTTAAACTTTTCTAGAACCAAAAACAAACATAAACTGGAAATATATATTAAATTGGAAGTTATTGTAATCGGTCCGATTTTTCGAATTGAAAATTTCGACGTTCCTAGAGCCCGAATCCATCGTTTTTAGAGAGAGGTCTGTGCGTGCATATGTACGTACCTTCGTGAATTTTTTTTCGTCTCGGATATCGCGATAATAAATAATGATAATGATTGTTCCGGAGTCAATTTCATTCGAGGTATAAGTACATAATGAACACCTGTTAAGGTTTACAGAAAGTTTGAATTGGCAGTTTTTTTTATAATAATTAAACTTTTAAAAGTAAGACAAAATGACCTAATGGGAAGTTGGCACTGTGGATAGACCCGCTGAACTCAGTTCATTTTGTATTGATAGTATTAATTTTAACAGACTAATTGATATATTTTTGCAGATAAGATCATACAACAAATCAAACAGTTGCCAATATTACAACTTGAATCGGGAACCCAGTTATTCTTGACAGATTCTGCCGCTAAATACTTAATCCCCAACGAAACTAACGAAGTGTCTCGAGATGAGGTACTATTAAATAAAGATTTACTGTTGTATATTTAACCAATTTTTACAATATTTCAGTGGTTAGAATGGTCATCAACACTATTGGCTCCAGCGTTAGCTCATAACATGGGCGTGGGTCATCGAGCTGATCCAAATGCGCTGCCAGTGTTAAATGCTCTTGTAAAGAAATTAGATGATACTCTTAAAAAGACACCTTTCTTAACAGGGGTTAGTACAGCTAAACTACTCGTTACACATGTCTTTAGACTGTAATGTTTATTTTCAGGACGAATTAAGCTCGGCAGATATTTCTGTTTGGAGTCTTCTTGCTCCTGATGGTACATTGAAGGGTGCTCAAAACATTGAAAATCTTATGATTTGGTACCGTAAAATAGAAGCTTTGCCGGAAGTTAAGGAAGCACTTAAAATTCAGCCTCTGAAAGATTTAAGTTTTTCATCTCTGCAGCATTCTAACCAATACGGTGGTCTCCATCACATAGTTCTGCCACCGATTGGGGATGAGAATTCTCATTTACTCGCTGATTCTCCATCGCATATTGCAGAAACAATTTCTGATGAAGAGTTTGAATTAGCAAAGAATTCATTTGTATTTGAAGAAATGCCAGAAAAAAAGGAGCCGAAAACGGTTTTGCCGAAAAAAGGCGAAAGAAATATTTTGATCACATCTGCCCTTCCTTACGTAAATAATGTGCCACATTTGGGTAATATAATCGGATGTGTTCTTTCTGCTGACATATTTGCAAGGTAAGAAAATGAAGAGCCGCAAATTGAAATAATAAATTTTATTCGTACAAATTTTTGGGTGAGAAAATTTTGACACAGATGTGATTTACAGATATTCACGGCTCTGTGGGTACAACACACTTTTTATTTGTGGTACCGATGAATATGGAACAGCTACAGAGAACAAGGCAATGGCAGAGAATCTTACACCAAAAGAAATTTGCGATAAATATTTCGAAATTCATAACACAATATACAGATGGTTTGGTATTGGATTTGATTTCTTTGGCAGAACAACCATGCCCGAACAAACAGAGTAAGTCTTTTAGCCGTTGTTAATTTCCATGTTTCCATAAGGTAATACATACATATTAAGAAAATATTGATGATATTCGTATATATTTCGACTTTCTTACCAGAGCACGGTAAACTTTCTGTTATTATTATTATAGCAAACAAAATAATGAAGAGCTCGCTATTTTAGTTTTTTTACTAGAGGCTCATCCGAAAAATTTCCGGGGGAATTACTAAAAAAGGCAATTTGTTATGAAAGCACACTTCTTATATTTAATAATTATTACTACATTATACATTTTTCTGGTTGTTAGATTAATTTAACACCAAATTCTTTGTTTTTCGTAAAGTATTTCGTTGCAAAAGGAATAATTGTTAATTTGGTCAGAAGCTGAGAAGTATGTAAACCTGGTTCTGCTTTTTCACGGTTGATACCACGCAAAAGTAAGAAAATGCGTAAATGATATTATGGACGTAACTAGTCTTATTAAATATCTTAATTTCGTTATAAATATTATAGCTTTGGTACAATCTCTTTCTAAATTGCTAACTTCAACTATTTCATGTTTTTTGATGGAGGAGAGTTTGATGCAATTGTTCATAAAAGTTTTCTATGCCTTCATCATCATTATCTGGAGTTGGTGCATAGCAATTAGTTTGGTTCTATGGTAGGAATCAATTAAAAAATTTCCCTTGCTAACTTTCATAAGATTAGATAACAGCGCCGGTGGCCAAGTGGGAGGGCTAAGGCGCACGTTTGCAAACTTTGTCGTCTGGGCGTAGTTTTGAGTCCAGCACAAGGCGCAGCTGCTTATCAGCGGTTGAGGCGATTTTACTGACAAGAATTGTACTTGCGAAGTCACTGGGTTGTTGCATAGTAAAAATTCCATGGCAAAAATTGTGTGCTTACGTGCAACATTTGTCCCTCCTCTTCCGCCTAAACCTTGCTGTGTTCATCACAGGGTTGTCCCCTGACCTTAGGCAATACCTTGAAAAAAAGGGTAAAAATAATTAAATTGCCGTTAAGTATTGTCACAACCTGAGAACCAGCAGCGGAAAAAGGAAGTGTGAATTACTACTTACGTCATTAGTTCTCCGTTAAACTTTTATCACCCTCTTATTAATTTCTACTTTATTTTTCAAATGTTTGTATTACAGTTTTTAGTACTCAATTAAATTGCCAACCAACCAATAAATAGTTGAAATGAGTCCCAAATGAAGTTCTATTCAAAATTAATTTTCAGAATTGTCCAAACCTTTTTTAAAGAAATCAACGACGCGGGATACATCGAAAGAGATACGGTTGAGCAACTGCTTTGCCAAAAATGCGATCGCTACCTAGCAGACAGGTAGAATTATTATACACATTTTTCAAAAACAAAAATATTAATTTCAATAAATCCTATCTCAATGCAATGCACAGATTTGTAGAAGGAACCTGCCCTCATCCTGGTTGTGGGTATGAAGATGCTCGTGGAGATCAATGTGATAAATGTGGAAAACTTGTTAATGCCACTGAATTAATACGCCCAAGGTGTAAAGTGTGCAATACTGCACCAGTAATTCGTCAGTCACAGCAACTGTTCTTGAATCTTCCAAAAATCGAACCAAAGTTAAAAGAATGGGTAGAGGCTGCTGAAAGTGGTTGGACTCACAATGCTCGTGTAATAACACGGTCTTGGTTAAAAGAAGGCTTAAAACCGCGATGTATTACTCGAGACTTGAAATGGGGCATTCCTGTTCCGTTACAGGGATTTGAAAATAAAGTGTTCTACGTCTGGTTTGATGCTCCTTTCGGTTACTTTTCTATTACAAGGCGGTACACTAAGGAGTATTTACAGTGGTGGAAGCCTGAAAAGGATACCAAAGTCGAACTATTCCAATTTATGGCAAAAGACAATGTACCATTCCATTCAGTCATGTTTCCTGCTAGTTTATTAGCTCTTGATGATGGATATACGTTAGTTTCTCACATCATGGCAACAGAGTACTTAAATTATGAGGATGGAAAATTCAGCAAAAGCAGAGGTATCGGTGTATTTGGAAACGATGCTCAAGTATGTTAAATTTAAATCATTTAAATTTTGTTCTTATATAGACAATTTCAGGATACTGGCATTCCAGCTGATGTATGGCGTTTCTATTTAGCATGTGCTCGGCCTGAAGGTCAGGACTCAAGCTTCAGTTGGAATGATTTGGTTGCCAGAAACAATTCAGAATTATTGAACAATTTGGGTAATTTCGTCAACAGAGCTCTTGTCTTCTGTGAAAAGAACTACAATTCTTCTATACCACAAATGAATCTAACGGATGATGAAATTATTTTGTTAGCATTAGTTAATAGAGAAATTAAGGGATACATTCATGCATTGGAGAAAGCAAAGCTTCGAGACGGTATAAGGCACATACTGTCAATTTCAAGGCATGGAAATCAGTATATGCAATCACAGCAACCTTGGGTTCTTTACAAAGGAACCGAAGATCAAAAAGTACGCGCTGCCACAGTAATTAGTGTAAGTTGCAATTTGTCATGTCTGCTGGCAACACTTTTATTCCCATACATGCCCTCTACGGCAAGAAAATTATATGGACAGTTGAATATTCAGAAGACATCTATTAACTCAGAGTAAGGATCCATACGTTTTTCTAAAGCTGCCCATAAGCATTTCATCTTTTTTAGAAAACCCTATGCAACAATTCTCCTTCCCGCAGGACACAAAATAGGCAAACCAGCACCACTTTTTGTAAAAATCGAACAAGCTCACATTGATGAGTTAAAGAAGAAATACTCTGGCCCACAAAATGTAGAAAGTAAGAAGACTGAAAATCCTGCTGCTGAGAAAAAATTCCAAACTATTGCTGAGGCCGAAGATGCTGTTAAAATTCAAGGTGATAAGGTTCGTACTCTTAAGGCTAGTGGAGTTGATAAAGCGGTGTGGCAACCTGAGGTTAATATTCTTTTGGAGTACAAGAAACAATTGGCTGAGTTGCAGAAAGGCGTAATACCTAATGGAACGGTGACAGGAAGTGTAAATGAAAGTTCAGCGCCCACGATAAAGGAACTTGAAGAAATGATTGCTAAACAGGTGAGGATTAAAGTTTTTGGAAAAAAACGAATGTTACAAAAAAAGATGTCCTAATATTATGAAACTAATACCTATACCTAATTTCGAAATTCCACATATGTATATTTTTTGTCTCGTCTTCTATTTTCAACCACATTTATGTATTTTATTTATATCTTTTAATTTAGGGAGAGAAAGTTAGAGTTCTAAAAGCTAATGAAAGTCCAGAGATTTGGAAACCGGAAGTCAACGCGTTGTTGGACCTGAAAAAACAACTCGCTGCATTAACTGGACAACCAGAACCATCTACAGGCAAGAGCAAAAAGAAAAAATGATATTCAGTAAGCTACGTATCAACACTCTTTATGCCAAACTACTAAATATTAGAATTCCCAATTTCGAAGATTTTCTCTCAATTAGTAACTTATTATAGAAATCCAATTTTCACCAGTACTACGAAAACTAATAAGACGCATGGAGATAAATTATGTAAATAAATCGTAAAACGGCTTCTTCTCTTTAGTTAAAACGATAGTAGCTTTATATTTCGTATTTTGCAAGTCTATTTATGCAGGTAATTTATAAATAAAGTAATTTATTGCAAACTATGTTTGTTAACTGATTAAACTTGTGCTGTATCCTTAGTACATTATTAATGTAAGCAGGGGGTGAGTCATAGTAAACTTAAACATTTTGAAAAAAGTAATAAAGATGAATGTAAACGAAAATAAATTTTGTTTTGTAAAGATATGGTACGCTACAGCCGCAAAACTAGTTTAATGACAATAATACCTGAACTTATCAGAGACTTACATAAATGAGCATGAGAGGCTATTGCTGTAATAAGACCCAGTAAAAACTGAAGGTCCAACTACCAATCACAGAATTAAAAATGGGTATGATTGCGTTGCGGTCAGGTCCGGTTTTTGCTAGCAGAACTGAGGTTCAAACAAGCCTCGTGCTTTAAACTAAACTGGCGCTAGCATGTTCCTAGAGGTACGAAGTATCACGACCAACACCACATACATCTTGTTCACAAAAAATTGTATGCAAGCGAAGGTTGTCCATTTCATCGAACAACTCGGAATTCTTTCCAGTTTATTACGAGTAGCACTCAGGGAAGATATTTAGCACATTGTTAATTTATATCTTCTACTAGTTACACCCATTAAAATATTCAGTTTGCATCTTTGTTTTTAGTTTTGAAGTGGGTACGGACTGCCCGTAGGCTCTTGAAGTCTCGCTACCGTTTTAATGGCCCAACGTTTTCGCTACCAGCCAGAGCATATTGTCGACGAGGGTGTAACTGTGATATACTTGATCTAACCCAAGTAAATCCAATTCGCATTACGGCACAATGCCGAAAGTAAACAACAAGCAGAAGCGCATGCTAACTCAAATGCAGGCATGCACTGGTTGCACTTGAGTCATGTTACCCTCATGAACTCTTAAGTGACATAGTGAATGTAATGCACCAGAACGACGTACGACATAATTCAAACTCGGATTACATATTTGAAGTGGGCCACATCGAGACTTGCGTCAAGCTAAACGAACTGGAATAAACAGAGGATTGTTATATCGAACGTTGTCTTGTGCACTAGGTGTTAGCTTGTAACGGCGCCTGATACAAACCTCTAGGAATTCTGCTCTTCTACCTTGCTCCTTAAGAAGGTCTGCCTAAAAGCTGGCTCCGACTTTCTTTTCCACAGGCAGAAAATACTACACTTCTCCGCACTTCTAATGTAATTTCAAGATGCAAAGGATCCAAAAGCTTGCAGGCATTGAAGATTATCACCAGAACTGACGATGATGTTTTTTTCCTCCTTATCTTATCGTACTTGTTCTCATTCCTTTTCTCTTATTTTATTATCTTTCTTTATAATTAATTTTATTATTATACACATGCACATATTTTACTTCATTTCATTTTCATTTATTTATTACAATATATATATCATATACAATATGTACTTCAAATAAAACGGGTAAAAGTGGCCAGATAACTCCACAGAGCAGTTGTACAATTCAAATAAAACTTGGAGGTAAAATATTCAACTAACTCAATATTTTCCCACTCCGCCCGCGTCCAAGCCACCACGAACTCCTTGGCCGTCAGCCACAGACATCTCGAAGTAGGGCAGCTCACCGGACGAAGATACTTTTATCTTCGATAAACGCACCTTCATTTGAATTTCCCTTGATTTGTTTCAGACAAAGTGAACCCTTTCGATGGTGTGATCGCCAATATCACATCTTCTCCACTAAAGTTCAACCTGCCAATGTGCAGATAGGGTTTGTTTCAGTTGATTTTCTGATTTAAAATTGTAGGAATAAGGTAGAAGGTGATCACACTTTCTCTTATTCTATTTACTAGCGAATATTTATCATTGTCGGCGACGAACATATAGAAGTCGTCAGCGTATTGGAAGACATAATTTGTATTCTCGTTGTTCACTTTGTGAAAATCGGAGGTGTACCCATCTGGCCAAGTATGAATTAACCCACTCTTCAATAAACTTTTCCCTCAAAGCTTATGTCAACCCTGTTAAAGGCAATAACAATAATATTTTATTGGGTGATAGAATGATTAAGAAATCTTGTGAAGTACCTCCTTGCCCCTCCACTCAAGGTAGATAATGACAGCTAAGAAGATCACAATTTAAAATTGACGAAGAAATTATTTAACAAGGACGCTGGTTCGTTTTCCCTGCCTCCACTTTTACGTAAAAATTAGCTTCAGATACTTTCGTGCCACGGGAAGTCACGGGCTCGTGATTGTGAGTAGTTGGTCTACTTTTAATATTATTATTCTCAAGGAACAATGTAACTCTGCCGTTACATTTATCACTTCTCCTTCTTTCACATTCGTAATTATCTGTAGTTTTGTTCTTCCTTTCCAGTAAATACATATATCCATTTATTCCAATTTTTAATTTTCCTATGTTGCTTTTTAAAAATTTTATATCCATTTTTATTATTTTTAACTTTTAATTTAATAAAAAGACACAATGGAAAATTTACTAATAAGATCTCCAAGTACTCATAAAATGAAATTTCTCCAGTGCTTTAAGATGCAATATTAACTTCACTTAATTTGAAAAAAAAACTAACAGGTTTTTGATATTTTTGCAATCTGGCCTCACCTGCTGCTTTTCCCACGAGACACCACTGGTGGAAGCTCTTATAAGTTTTCGTTATTTGAACTTGAATTTGATACCTGGTAGTTGCGGCTCTGAATGTGTTTCGGCCCTTAGTTTATTATGCTAGGGACGGAAAAGGACTTGAAGAGAGCGTTTTATCTAGATGATCTAGATATCCCTCGAATAATAATTACATGGCAAAATATATTTCTTCAAAAAAATTACTTAAAGGCGATAAGGTCAGTTTTGAAAAAAAAATATACTTATATTATTCCTTCTTTGGAAATTATTTCCAACACACCATTGCTAAACCATTCCATTGCTAAACCATTTCCCGGAAGCACTTAAAAATATGTGAAATACCATAATTTAAATTTACTTACGTCCATGAGTAGTCAAAATTCAAAGCCATATAATGGCTATAATCTAGAAAAGTAGTCCAGTAAATGCAGAAGACTTCTTGCTGCGAAGGTAAGGCCCTGGAATGGAAGAAGTGAAACTCTCCTCTTTATGTTTTTAAAAATGAAACTTATTTGTTTACAGCTCAGTACAATTTCCATTTATTTGGCTTTAGAAAATCAAACTAATCTTCGGCTAACTAAATACATTAAATATAAACAAAATACACGTGTCTTGACTAAAACTAAATACACATAAATAAAATAAAATAAAAATGTAAAAAAAGGATAAGGATTTCAATGATTTTTTACGACTCTAACGAAAACAGTCATCGTGAGACATAGTTTCTTGTACTTGTCACATGATAAAAATGAGATCGATATCAATCAGCTTAGATTTAAAATGACAAATGCTCCTATATATCAATGTAATATTGAACACAGTGAGACTGACTATGATAAAATACTAATCCTCGTCTTCTAGATTGATCGTCTTGGTCTGAAATCGCATCCTTTTATCATTTTTCATGACACCATCTTTAAGCAGGTTTTTCACAACTCCGCCTGATTCCAGTTCATTCCAAATCTTTTTCAGTCTTACGATAGCTTTTACGTTGAAATTATGTATAGCCGATTTTGCATTCGAACTCAGTTTTAGTTTTTTCTGAAGAGGTTCTGTCGCCGAAGTACTACAACTTCGTTTTTGATGATTTGTTTCTGAGTCTGATTTCCTGTAAAATAAAATTATTGTAACTTTTTTTTTTTAGCCAAGAAGTGTTGAAATTATTCTATATTTTTCTATGGTGAAACCAAAGCTGTGATACTATGCACAGCCTTTCGGTAAAGGAAAACGAGCGTAAGGAAAAATAAAAGATTGTAGTCTATTCCACATTCATACAGTACGGCACAAGGAGAACTTCATCTCATTTTTTACAATGGCAAAAATGTGATCCGCAAAACTAAGATTGTTATATTTAGAAGAGCCCAAAAAAATGTCGCGTTAAGTGATACATTGGCGTTACCGCGAGAGTGAGCAACTGGTTCAAACGAATACATACGTGAAATCAGAGGACTGTTACCTACATACCTTGGATACGAGGTAAGAGACAAGGGATCATTAATAAAGAACAGAAAAAGGGTGGGAGGCAATACAGAAAGCTGCACTACGTTGGCATTAATCTTATAAGGATTGGCGATGACACCATCCATGGTAAAACAGATGCAGCCGTCAAAAGAAATTCCCAATCCAAGTACGAAGAGAGGAGTCAAGGACAAATGCTGGGAGTTTGGTATTTTTGACAAGCAAAAAGAAAATAATAGTATATCGCTCTATACATAAAGTAGACAAGAATAATTTGAATAATTTCAATAATTCCCACTATTCAGAACTCCTCCGGTGGTGGTGAATGGTCACCAATGTAGCCACGAAAGCATATTGTTGGCCAAAGTGGCATGTTTTTTTCGTCTAAAGCAAATTTTTTTTTGTGTAGAATACGATGATACCTTCCTTTCCCCGAAATTCGAGCCATAAGTTTACCTACCGAGTCTTTTTCGGAGCAGGTAGCGCGCAGTCGAAACTTGGGTCCACTTTGCGACACATAGTCGCGTTCTTTTGGCAACAGAGTACGGAGTTGTCATACATTAACTATGATAAAATTAACTCGGTTATTATGCCGAGTTAAAAAGCTCATTGTGTTATTTAAGTCTTCTACGAGAAGATAGATGGCGTTTATTGAAAACTTTTGTGTTTAAAAATCGATTGTGCACATCATAGCAATTAAAATAAAAATGAATGTGGGCAAAATTGGCATCAAGATAAATTTCAAGTTGATAACGGCCTTTACTTCTTTCGGCCTTGCTTAAAAAAGAAAAACAGAAGAAGAAGAATTAATTCTGTACTCCCTGGATTCCAACCGTTCCTTTGAGCTTTCATAACTCCGTTGGCCAAAAGAACACAGCTATAGTAAAACACGTTAAAAACCGAAGCCTCGATTGTGCCCCTTTTCACGAGGAAGTTTTTGCGTCCGACGCTTGGAAAATGGAGGGAAGGGATAGGATAGGGACACATGCGGTAAGAAGCGGAGTTGTGCCACGACTCAAATTTTGCTTCCAGCTTACCGCAGGAAGCTAGAAGCTCGAGCAGGATGTTTTTCGAATTCTTCTTTATGCCTGTTTCATGAGTTTGGGTGGGATGAGAGCCATCTCTTTCTTGAAAACGAGAAGGTTGAGAGCAAAAATGACAAGAAACAAATCTGTAAACAAAAATGAAAAAGAAAACCAGTTTCGTGCACGACTCGTACCTTTGTAGGATTTGAGCGGGAAGTTCTATTCACTTGCACAAAAGGGAATAAGAAAAGCGTCGGACGATCATGGAGTACAGAGTTTATTCTTCTCCTTCTACTTTTCTCTTCTTAAGCAGGCTAGAGATAAGTGAAAGAAATTATTTACTTGCAATTTGTCCTAATGTTAATTTTGCTCACGGGTGTCTTTATTTTAATTACTATGCTAAGCAAAATCAACAACATAAGAGCTTTCAATAAGTGCCATCTATTTTCCCATAGGAGACTTAGATAACTCAGTAAGCTTTTTAACTCTGTAAAATAACCGAGTTAATTTAACCCAGTTAATGTATGACAACCCTGTACTCAGCAGCGAAAAAACGCAGTTGATATGAGTACGAATCCCCTGCTGCTCTGGACGGAAGTGAGTTACGGTCACAAACTTTATCATTACAAAGACTCCGAATTTTCCTGTGTAGTTTTGAGATTTATATTAAAACAACTATTTGAATGTTTTGAACCCTCAGAGGGTATTTCTCCCCTTAAGAGTACACAAGATGGCAGGAAATTAAACAGGGTGGCGGTCACAAAAAATCTCTTCAGGTCGAAATGACACAAGAGCCTACCGGCTGGGCGACCTCAACTATAAGAAAAATTTTAATAAACCCCCTATAAAAAATATAGGAGTAAAAATTGAAGTAGGTTTTAACATATTTTTGTTCTGGAAAAATTATTTTCATTTTTGGGGTCCCGGGCAAAAAAAAGCCACGAAACAGCCAATCAGCAGAGATAACGTTCCGCACTGATAGCAGAAACCAATTCAAACTTGATCTATTCTCAGCAAATTTCTTCAAGTGAAATAAATAAACACATTTGTGAAATATTTACACCTATTAAATATTTTCACCAATGCTTGCAGCTAATTTATTAATCACCTTAGCGCTTAATCAGATTAGAAAAGTCATATCAATTCTATTCAACGCAAAACAACAAAATTCAATAATTTTTCCTAAAAGCGCGAACCTCTACAAGTACGCCACTGCACTGTTAACAACACGTGAATTAGGTCACGTACGCACAAGTGCACTTAAGGGCAAAGTAAGGGACAGAAAACTTACCCTTTTATATAGTAGTTTAAAGTTGGTGGCGGTGCTGGACAAATTTTCTCAGGCTCCTCTGGATGAGCTCCATAGTCCTGTCCACTCAACCATTTTTCATATTTCTCCGGTTGAAAACGTTTCACAAAAGTCTCCATTGAAATTTTCACCATATCTTTCCGGCAGTGACACTGTGACGCCCTCTTCCCATATTCAATCCAACGCGTCGTTGCGAAATTCGTAGATTCTGCCGCATTAAAGCCATGATTAAATCCTGCATGATAACCAAATGGAAAAGTGATCATAAACTCCCCAGGCTCTTGTGTGATTTTGTTAAAAGAAATATTGTTCTGTTTTAATACTTGAGGACTGATGAGGGTCATTTTATGCCTCAGGTGCGCATTGCACACTTGATAATTTTCGCCAAAGATCCTATTCGCTAGTTTCTCCAGTTTTCGACCATGTTCTGGTGGGATCGCATACCACGTTTTCGGTGCACCGAAATGGAGGTAATTAATTGAATACAGGTCCATATCCTCTGTATGCCAAGCGAAAGTTGTTTTCCACATTCCGAAATACAAGTAAGCCGTGTTCACGCCATCGATTTCAATGCCATAGTCTTTGTTCACAAAATCAAGAATTGTTCCCAGTCTGTTGATATTCCAGGCATCACAATCGGGATCGGTCAGTGTGCCACTGACATCGGCTCCGTATATGGGAGCTATGTACGTGACATTCTTCCAATACTTCCTCTCCAAATCGTCATAGTCAAAGTGCTTTGGGGTATGGTACCTTTCCGAATACGCCAAATCTCTAAATTGCCTTACCGTCATAGGACGCTTCTGTATATTTAGCTGTTGATATTCTCCTTGCTTCCCGGACACAACTTGGCATATTGGCGATGGAATAGTCATATTTATTTCATCTATATCATAGCCAGTTTTACGTGGCACCCATTCAGCGGGGGGTATCACCTTAACCAGACCAGCTTTATGTGCTCCTCGGGACTCCATATATTTCACATATCCTGTGAAATCTTGGAATTCCTCCCACGATGGTCGAAATGTCATTATTCGAGGAACGTTAGACATCATTGCACTTCCCAACCGGTCGACTAATTTCTAGTCTAACTCCGAAGCTATTTACAGGTTATAGGATATGTAAATCCAGAAGCTTATTCACCGAATTAATTTAATATTTGTAGTACACTTTCGCGACCACCCCGTGCTGTTGTTACCGTCATTTGTTTACTTGATTTGAGTTGTCAAAATACCAATTGACAATTAGCACACAATTAGCCATTTAGCCGGTCGGCTGTTGATACCGATTGACGTTTTGGCCAACCCTTAAAAATAGCTAACTGAGCAACTATAAAGATTAACAGAAACTCAAATCAATTTCGACATATTTAAAAAAAAACTAAGTAAAACAGTACACTTGGCTTCATAAAATTAGCTCAAAATGAAACTGGGATACAGCAAATTTAAGAAATTCTATTTTCTTATGATTTAATATTCCAATTGCTTAATATTTTTGTACAGTATTCCATATACTTTTGCTTTTGTGCGTCTTGGCATTGATTCGACCAATTTGAAACAATAAGACACATTAACTTTCACCTGCTTTTCTTTTAAAACAATTTCTCCAGATTTCACACCTTCCTTACCTTTTAATTTCTTGGTCCAGATCATCCCACAGATGCTAAATTACGTTTAAATAAGATTGAGGAGGAACATCCATTACTTAAGGGCAGTTGTACAATGTCCAGAAGCGAAAATTCACAGCTTTGTGCTTCCAAATGTTATCTTGTTACAGATAATGCTGGTCTGCAATCCCTAATTTTGTTCCACTTTCATACAGGTTTTGCTTCAGAATGGAAGTATCGGAATATTTATTCATTCTGGCCTGTGCCTGGCAACTATTACTTTTTCAGCGAGAGCTGTGGAATAAGGGTGTGGTGTAGGGAAGAAATTCATTCATTTAGTAAATTTTGTACCATTTTATTCTCATTGAAAGATCACTTATAAAGTAAAGGCTTGAGAGCAATTACCACTTTTAGTTCACAAGATTTTCCCTGAGCCTTTACTACTATCAAAAATGATATAAAACCTTGCAAACACCTGACTCGAAAATAAAAACTTTATTCATTTCGTTAGTATCACATATTCGTTAACAATTCCTTCTTCCGCACTGCTAGTGTCTTAGGAAACCCTTGCTTGTCTGTTGATTTCAAAAAGAGTCTGATCCTCGTTCTCACTATCATCCTCAATAGCAATTGGAAGTGGCGTCAATTCCTGAGCACTACGGTCTCCATGAACCCCATAGCGCCGTTCAGCTCGCGACAAGCGCAATCTAAAACATATCGAATGATTTCATTCCCATTATAACCAAATAAGATAAGTCAAACCTATAAGATCTAAAAATAATATAAAAAATGGCGATAAGGCCTAATCCTATGAAAATGTAGAATCCCACCCGAAAGGAATCGGGGATCTCATACTCTTTATTGAGACGAGCAATTGTATTGTGCCATTTTGTTACAGGTTCTGTTTTGTTTTCTGTGGGGCCAGCATTTTCCTGATGTGAATGCTCAATGATTGCTGGTGCAGAGTCATTTAACTGTTTTTTCAC
Source organism: Dasypogon diadema (assembly GCA_006980735.1). Taxonomy (NCBI): domain Eukaryota; kingdom Metazoa; phylum Arthropoda; class Insecta; order Diptera; family Asilidae; genus Dasypogon; species Dasypogon diadema. Next base: position 49,779 of record QYTT01090601.1, read on the forward strand.
ACTGCGAGTTTCATAGTCAGTTGCAACACCTTGAATTACTGCGGGAAATATAAATGCACACCACACAAATGCGCAGAGGACATGCACATTAACTCTCATTTCTTATTTTAGTATTTTAAACGTTTAAAATGTATAGTAGTGTAGTGAGGTGAAAATTAAATTAGTCACAAATTTCATGAAGGCATTTTTTGACATTTCGTGTTGTTTTGAGGAATTTGCAATGACAACATCTATGAAGTTTGTGCAGTTGCTTCGTTCCGAAATTCGACTACGATGGCATTTCATTACCCACACAAATAATTAAATCTTTTCTCCATTCAATTAACAAATATAGTATATTTTCTTAAAGTGCATAAAGCTGTTATATGATTTCAAGATAAAAATCAATTTCGAATTTGCAATGCTGTCTCGATAAATGCATACCTCAAGTTTTCCGAACAGATCTGTTGCGAACGTCATGTGTGTAAGAATTGTCAAAGAAATTGTAGAATTCTACTGGTGGGGACTTCACAGTTGGCAAATATTTTGATATCGGTTGTAATTCCATAAGAAAGTAAGTAAATTTATTTGAAATTATGTAGAATTATTAACACACTTGTAGGTAGATTAATAAACATATCTTGCAGAATAAAAAGTTTTCTGTAACGTGTCTAATAATGATCAATCTTTGTAGCTCACAATGCAAACTGAACAAACAGGAGACACAAATTCGAAGGTATTTAGAAAAGTAATTGCCTTCCTAGCTCCTTGGTTTATATTTTGCAATACTAACATTATCGCTAATACAGGAAGCATATTAATTTCAATATTACGCACAATAAAATTGATTTATTTCCGAGCAGTATATTATTAACTTTTAATGTTTATTTCATCAGAAAGTAATGCATTATCAAAGTTAAAAAAACAGGAGAGAAATCATTTGCAGTGTTCAATGCATGATAATAAAATAATTCAATTCCGCTTTGTGTTCCAGAATATCTTAAACACTGAATAACTACAGGAGTGCTGTGGGTTTTATAATGCAATCTAAAATGTTTGCTTTCATTATTCTTAGTTGGCCCTAATTATTAATAAGGGTATTCTCTCAGTGTTGTATTTTTACAGCTATGTAAAAATACAAACAGATTTGCATTTTACAGTGAACGCACCACCCTTGTGAAAATTAAAAGATTATGCAAAAAATTGGAGAGAAGTCAAAAATTATTAAATTCTTAATACAGCAAGGTGCATGGAATATAAATCCAATAGATTCAGGTAAAGTTAGTACAAGAAAGCACTCTTTCGATTAACAAAATATGTGCTGGCTGAAATACAACGTCAATTAAACATGCCTTGACCCTATTGTTAAAAAAATTGTTAAAATACAACAACTTGCCTTAGCAATTTTATATGATAAATGACAGATGTCATTGTATTTGGAATACAACGTTGTATAAATACACCAGTTGTAAAAATACAAGACCATTTACAACACAGAGTGAATACCTTTAATATAATTTCTTGAATACACAAAAAAAGAGCACTCGATGAACTTTGAAATCAAAATTGAGGAGCAAAATGCAAGGAATTTAGTAATCTTGAGAATTTTTTCAATTTGACTATAAGTAGGAATGTTTCGATACAAGTAAATACTTTTTATTCGGTCTGAGTACGTTTCGTATTCGTACTCGATACTTTGATAAGGTTCCGTTTGAAGTGTAAATATATAAACAGTTTGTATAATTTTGCCACCTGAAGATGACAAAAAACTTTCTTCTAGAATTGGCAAACACTTAACTGCGTTTACGATTCTATTAACAGACTGCAGATGTTCAATTCGCTAGTGTGGAAGGTACCCACAGATCATAAAACTTGCAGCATGCTTCACAGTTCTTTGGATGGACATTTCGACGAAACTCACCTCTTCACCTTCTCATTCGTAGGCCTTCTTCAGAATTAAATAAATTAAACTTACATCAATAATGTTTTTTTTTTTGTTGCGTTTATATTCCATTACCCACCATTTTACAGCCCCTTGTATCGTTTGCACACTAATACTTACCCTGTGTGATTCTGAGTACTCTCGTGGCAACTCCGCTGCAAATTCGAAGCAACAACAACAGATCTTGTTTAAGAGAGGCTTTCATCTGACGGCCAGTTCCTTTGCTATGCGCTACACTTCCATTATCCTTGTAATTAAAAAACGAATTAGGATGATAACAACCGGTTCTCTTGGAAATTTCCTGCATCGAAAACTAGTTTCCTATGAGGCAAAATTAAAATTCTTTTGCGTTTAAAACATTTCCGATCATCATTATTGTGTTTAACAGAATAAAAATGAATAATTTAGATTTTAATCAATAGAATTTGTTATAGTTATCATGAAAAAAACAGTCTGATTGAGCCGATTAAGTATTGAATGTTTTTTAAAATGCTGCAAGGCCGTATGTGATCAATAAAAATATGTATTCAGAAGAGGCTTGTAAAGATCATCTTATGAATTTACATTTACATATTTAAGACAAGATAGAAGACACAAGTGATTTTCATTCAATATTTCTCAATCAATTCAAATGAAATGAGATAATAGCACTTGCATTATTTACACAACAATCGCCTGAATCGGCTTTCATAGTTTCAAAAAATATAAAAAGCAATTTTATTTAACCATTTTATTGTGCGTAAGAATTACTTGCAACATGAAATAGTAACTAACTGATAAATTAAATGTAGGTACCTGTGGCCCAACAACCGCAGAAAAAGAAAAAGAAATCAGCGAAGAAGCCAAAACCAGCATCAACTACTGGCAATAAGGAGAATTCCTCGGTTTTGAATGAAGAAGCAGCCGTAGATGGTGCCCAAACAATCAACCCAACAATTAAAAAGAAGAAAAAGCGAAACAATAATAAGAAAAAACTAATAACCACTGCAGAAAAGACTGAAAATTTAATTTCACAAACATTTAAGGCTACAAAACTCCAGAATCCTGGAAGTGAGCCGAATAAGGAACCATTACTGAACAGCTTAGAACAAAATTCTCTTAAAAATGACAATACAAATAGTGGTGAAAATGAGGAACAATCACAAAAAACATTGAATTGTAATCCCTTGCTTAAGGCTATTGCAAAAGTTGGGAGCCAAGAGAACTCTGAACAGACGCCAACACCTACATGTAATTCTGTCGGTGCTTCCAATTCCAGAAAAAGCAAGAAAAAGAGGAACCGAAATTTGAATAATTCTTCATCACACTCTAGTACTGAGTCACCATCTAAGCCACCCAATAAATCTATAGATGTAGTATCAGCTTCAACGACCCCGGTTTCGTCAAAATCGAAAGCTAGGAAAAATAGCGAAAATAAAGAAAAAATTTCGAAATCAAGCGAACCATTAGAAAATAAGTCTTCTGGCCAAGAAAAAGCAAGACAAGGCCTGGAACAACAGACAAAACGCCACACAACTAATCCAAATACTAGATTAGTGGAAGTGTCTAAAAGCAAGCAAGAAATTTCTAACAATAATAGTTCAGAATCTGTCCCAATGGAGGTTATGCAAAAAGACAAAAGTCGAGAAGAAATTCTCGCAGCACGAGAGGCTAAAAAATTAGCCAAACAGCAAGAAAAAAAGCGTGTAAAAAATAATGTGAATGTATCGACCGTAAAAACGGAAGAAACTCATAATCTAGCGAATAAAATTAATGCAAGTCCTGTTAAAAATGTGGATAGGAACGATGTTAGTAATACGAATACGAATGAGATTAATTTAGAAACTATAAATTCTCTTCAGAAATCAAAAATTCCAGGTGGTACTGCTGAACAGAAGAAGATTGAAAAATCTCGCGAAGAAATCTTAGCGGAAAGAGAAGCAAAAAAATTAGCGAAACAGGCAGCTAAAAATAAAAGTAAAAATAAAGAAGAAAATGTAGAACAAACTAAAATAATCAGAGACACTAAAGAACCAGAACAGAAGAAAGAATCATTGTCTACTGATGAAACGGATTTCACTAACAATAAAATTGTGAATATTGAAAATCTGGCTAATAAACTGGAAAATATACAGACTAATGCACTCGAGGGACAAAAGGTACGTACTTAATATTTTTTATTTATTACTTTTTAGGCTGTCCTATCTTGCATAGGATACGGCGATTTATCTGGGTATCAGTGGTTGAGGGGCAATTCTACTGACAAGAAATGTACTTGCGAAGCCACTGGGATGTTGCACAGTAATAAGTTCATGCCGAAAATTGTAGCCCACTTGCAACATTTGTCAGATTACAATTTCCCAATCTCCTCTTCCCTAATTTCCTTCCGCCTAAGCTGTGCTGCGTGCATCACAGGGCTGTCCGCTGAACTTAGGCAATACCTTAAAGAACATTTCTATTTTTTTAAATAATGTTCATTTTCTGCTCCTGTCAGTAACCAACCAACCAAAAATTTGTATAGATTTGAGAAATTACAACCTCTTCGCTATAGAAGAGCATACTTTTTCTTCGTCAAGTGCAGTCGTAGTAGTTTATTTTAGTAGCTTCTTTTAAAAACGGACATGTCCACGTCTTCCAATCTTTCATCCCTTCTCCGAAATGTTTTACACCTTTTTCCAGGTGAAAGGTTTTATCCAAAAAGAGGTTTCTATGCATTCTAGGCAGTACTAAAGACATGGAGGCGTTTGCAGGAATTCAAGTTACATGCGCTTCTGAAACTGGAACTCGGTAACAGAATGTCTTTCGAGTACATTCTGGGCTTGATTTACTGCCCAATTCAATTTTCATATTCGTACCCAATTTTTTTTATTTGGTTAATTTTTTTTATATTCCGATTAGAATTTTATTTCTTTGTTTTGTAATGTTATCCTCCACCGTGTATAACAATTTTTACACTCAACGCTTGTATTACTTTATATCAGAAAAAGCCAACAACGAAGGCTGAAAGACGTGCAATACAAGAAGCTCAGCGTGAAGCAAAAGCAAAACTTTTAGCTGAAAAACAACAAAGTCAGAAAGCTGCTCCGGCAAAGGGAGAGGTCCCCAAAAAGGAGGTTCAAGCAAAATGTGTTCCAACTGAGAATCGTAAAACTGAAAAACCTGCAACAATTACGTCCCCCAGTAAGCCCCGGCCTTTCAAAGTGAAATTTTTCAATCAACTGGAAGCTAAACTCGAGGAGCAGAATTTATTTGTCAATAATCCACAAATTCATCCGGCAATGGTGAAATTGGGCGAGCAGTATGCTAAGCGAATAGTGGTTGGTTCAAATGCCCGCTGCATTGCCTTTCTGAATGCGATGAAAATGGTTTGTTGTGTGCAATTTATTTGTTGTTTTTTACACTTTTTTAAATAATAGGTTATTGAAGACTATGTGACGCCGCCCAAAAAGGAGTTCTCTAGAGGTTTAGAGGCGAGTATTAAGAATTGCGTCGACCATCTGCAGAAATGTCGACCTCTGGCTGTGTCTGTTAGCAATGCTTATAAATATATTAAGGTTGTTCTTACAAAGCTGCCACCAAATCAACCTGAATCAGAAGTGAGGCGGCTTTAATTCTTTTAGTTATTTAATAACAAAAATATTTTTATGCAGCTCAAGAAGCATTTGGTGGAACTGATCGATATTTACATCAAGGATCAAATAGAAAAAGCAGCTCAGGCTATTAGTTACAATGTCCTGGAAAGTATATCCGCTGGAGACGTTATCCTCACTTATGGATGGTATCTTACTTCTTAGGGTCTTTAGAAAAGTACTTAAAATGTTTCTTACAGTTCGTCCTTAATTACTCACATATTAGAGGAAGCACATCGGAAACAAATCGATTTTCGTGTTATAGTTGTTGACTCTCGACCATTTTCCGAAGGCCAGGAGCTTCTACGACGTCTTGTGGCGAAGGGGATCTCATGCACGTGTGTTTTAATCAATGCAATCGGCTTTGTAATGCCCGACGTCACGAAAGTATTACTGGGAGCACATGCGCTGTTAGCCAACGGTTATGTGGTATCTAGAATTGGCACGGCCCAAGTAGCTTTAGTCGCGCGATCGTTTAATGTTTCTGTTTTTGTATGTTGTGAAAAGCACAAATTCAGTGAACGCACACAAACGGATGCAATTGTTTATAACGAATTAGGGAATCCAAATGATTTAATATCAAAAACGAAAAACTGCCGTCTTATGGATTGGAAGTCGTTCCCATCGTTGTATCCTTTGAATTTGAACTACGATGTAACGCCGCCAGAACTTGTAAATGTCGTTGTGACCGAAGTTACTCTTATGCCTTCTACTAGTGCTCCTGTTATTTTAAGGATACGGCCAAATGAGATGTTATCTTAGAGGTTTGAACGATTTTCTGTTTGTGTGCTCTGGCTTTCTACCAATAAAATAGAATTTGCTTTGTTTGAAAAGCAATGGTACTTGAAACTTTACTATTTTTATTTATTCTAGTTCTATTCGAAACGTCCCTTACGTTTACATATTCCTTTAGTTTTGGTATATGACTGCAATAGAAATATATTTCATTATGAACTAAGTAAATCTGGTAATTATTCACGAAATCCAATCCAATCAGTTTAATTGATGCATAATTAATTATTTGCTGGAATAAGTATTGCTTCTGTGGAAGTTGAGGAAATTATCATATTTTTCATGAACTACAAAAAAAAGTTCACTGCGCCCCGATCCCATAACGAATAACTTTGCAACGCAGGTCATTAACCATTAATCAATGCAAAGCAAACCTAATGATACCTTTCTCATTCCGATTCCGATAAATCAAAAATTATTATCACAGTGAATTTTGCATGAAAAGCCTTTAAGAAGTTTATAAATTTTCAGTTTTTATTGTGTATTATGTTACGATTTCGACAAGTGGCCTGACACTGTACTGTACTATTTTGATAAATTGCCAATTATAAATATTTTAAAGTTGTCAGTACTGTATGATGCTTGCGGCTTGGTACCCGGAATGTGGCTTCCTTCGGTATCATGTGTCGGCATCAAATGGTTGGTATTTGCGGCTTTTGTGTTATGAATCCGCCGAATCTATAACCAATAACTATCACATCTTCTCCAAACCCTTGTAACAGACCTCATAAATCCCAATTTAACGTAAATCTTATCAGCTAACATCCCAAACCGACCATCAACAAATCTATGATACCTGAAATTACCTGCAAAAATTGTGACTGAGGCACTCGCCACTACTCCACAATTAATGGGTCAAGTTGCATATCTATAAATCTTCAGCTTGGTGACGATATGAATGAAAATTCTGACAAGCGTACTCCATAAACGAAGAAGACCTGTGGTTCTCACATTTCGATCAACGATTTATTGCACCTGGCTCAGTAGGCATGAATTTTTTTGATTAATTTTTTTAATTGGTAAAATTGCAAGGTACTCGATTTTCTGTTGTTTTCCTAGAATTTTCACTTCGTAAGGGAAATTAACATCTAGTTTTCATTTTATTAACTCACAAGGTTTTTGGACGATGTAAAATAAACTAAAAACTTAACGTTCTAATTAAAAAAAAATGAAAGCAATCGTGATCTTCGAATTCTTTTAAAGAGTTCTCTAGTCTATCCCTTTCCCTTTTCAATAACTTCACTAATTCCCTAAATTTGTGTATCGGGACACATCAGGCTGATATGTCTTTGTGAGTTAATAAAATGAAAACTAGATGTTACTTCCAAGTAATTTTGAACTCGATAGAACCATACAACAGTACACATAAAAATTAAAATTAAATTTGGAGGCTATTTCAATAACTTTTTTTTTTAAATTTAAGTTTAAATGCGGAGTTTTGGGATTTCTAGAAAAAATTAAAAAGCTGAAATAAAAAAAACCCATGGGGCCAAAAGTGAGTTATTGGGACTGAAGAGATTGCAAATGACCCCTCCTTTCGGCCAATTCAATTTGACAAACGATGCATCGCATATCCTGTATATATGGTTGTGCTTGATTTGGTGGTGAATGATAGAACCCCTTGGACAAGGGAAATTTATAAACCTGAGGAATGTAGATTACGGGGTTTCTTTAATAGGGTTTTTACAGTTGTTAAGAGCAAGGATAAGGGAGAATTTCATAAAATTACTAGAATGGGAGTTCCTCAATTTGATCTTCTTTTAAATTTGCTGAGAGATAAGCTTACAGAAGTTTCAAATAGGGAGGCCATAGATGCAGAATACAGATTAGCTTTAACTTTCCTATATCTTGATACATCTATATATTTAAGTATCTTTACGTTATACATTTTTTCATTGCAGTTATTGGTCATATGGGTCTTCTAGGCAAATGCTCTCATGGTCCTTTAGAATGGGGAAGTCGACAGCAGAGAAAATCGTTCTGGAAACATGTCAAGCAGTATGCGATGAGTTCCACACAATTTACCTAGCAGTCCCCAATGGAAGAGTTTAAGGAAATTGCAGAGCAATTCTTGACCAAAACAGGTATGCCAAACTGTGCCGGAGCCATAGATGGCAAACTTATTAATATATTTTGTCCATCGGTGATCAAGCGGGCTCAGGCCCACGTATACAGATTTTCTTCCCTGTTAGCGTGGGTTCAAATATCGCACAGGACACGAAAACTTATCTGGGTACCAGTCGTTGAGGCAATTCTACTGACAAGAATTGTAATTGTGAAGCCACTAGAATGTTGCACAGTAATAATTTCATGCCAAAAAATTGTGGCTCACTTGCAACATTTATCAGGTTAAAATTTTCCAATCTCCTCTTCCCTAATTTGCTTAATCCTAAGCTGTGCTGTGTGCATTATAGAGTTATCCCCTGAGCTTAGGCAATACCTTAAAAAACAAATGCCAATTCAGAATAATACAACTGTAAAGGCCACCATAGTATAGTTTTACTTGCTTGCTGTGACTCTAATTATTGCTTCACTTTGGTTGATATTGGAGCGTTGGGTAATCAAAGCGACGGTGGAATCTTATCTGAGAGTGCATTTGGTAATGAGATCTCACCATTTTCTCCAAAAATCACCTTGCCGGACTCCTATATATTATTGTTTCCTTATTTAGTCACAGATGCGGGGTTTCCTTTAAGATAGACATCATGCGAACATATCCAGAAAAAACTTACATGGAAGTAAGGAAGTTTTCAATTATAAGCTTTCATCGGCAAAACGGCTCATCGGAAACAGTTTTGGAATAATGTGTAGAAAATGGAGGATATTATTGAATAACATACATTGTCATCCAAAAAAATGTTGATAAAATTGTAAAAGCTGTAGTGGTGTTTAATAATTTTGTAAAACTGAATGACAGCAGTAATTATCCTCCCAACTATGTCGATCCAAGCCAAGCTTTTATGTTAAGAGATTCTCTTAAAGATTAATTTGTTTTCAAGATACGGAAGCGGGAATTAATATCCAACAAACACAAATTTAATAATAATAAAAAATAAATAACACAGTTTAATGTAATCTTTTTGGATGTGTAGATGCTGGTTTCTGTTCTTGTGTTCTGTAATGCGGCTGGCCACAATTTTTAACACTTTCCCCTGTATTTGAAGAATTTCTTCGATGGGTAGGCTTGCCTCTTCAACTGTCACCACCATCGATTCAAAAAACGTAGCTATAGCCGATTTTTCTTTATTGCACTTCTTCTCTATGATCTTCGATATTTGATCAAGTTTTTCTTCAGCTGGTTTCAAAATCGTTTCTTTATTAATGCGATTTCTTCTTCGTTTTTGGGATGATTCACTGCACTGTTCAGCAGAACTTGAACCAGGTAGAGAAAAACCAGAATCATCAAAATCAGTATTTTCATCATTTACTGCAATGCATTCAGCGGATGCACTTGAATCTGTTGCATCGTCAACTTCTTCTATTATGTCAACATTTGTTGTCTGATATATTTTTAACATTAGAAAAAGTGCTATAAGTGTCAATTACATATGAGGCATGATTTACCAAAACTTAAAAATTATTTTTTTACTTCTTTTATTTCCCCGAAAAGTCAGGTCATCGTAATATTTCCACTGCCACTGCCACTGCCAGAAGGAGCATTCAGTCGTTGATCCTCCCGATAAAATCCGTTTTTCAGTGTTTTCCACATTCTTTTAATCTCATTAACTGAAATATTTATTTAATTACAAATTAAATTGCCCCCTTCAGTGTAAAAAATTTCTCTTACCGGTTATCCCCAACTCACTAGCAAACTCCTGCCATTTCGATTGTTTCGCATTCATGTTTTTATATTTTGGCCGTTGTGCATGAAATTTTTATCTCTTCAATGATTTTTTTCCTCCATTTTAATTTTTTTTTTAAATTCGGCACTCCGTTTGACACAATACAAAAATATAAAAGTTTACCCTTATTCTGATACTGGTACCAAATGATAATTGCTTCCGTCAATGTGGAAGCAGTGGGCAATTCTGAGACACTATAGGTATTAAATGGATTACTCAACTTAGGTGGGTCCATAAATATTTTATTTGATATCATATTAGACACCTTATGTGAGAAATTTGTTTTAAATTACATGCTTGAAGCTTTTCAAAAAGTTCTTGTTTTTCCAAATTGAGACATTGATAACTCTTTAAAATTTATTTTGTCCTTTTACTCAGTTGTGTATTCCTAGGTTCAAAAACACAAATGTCTTTGTACAAATATTAAGTAAGAAAACAAAGAAGCTCTGTCAACAGGAGTAGGTAACAGAAAAGAATTGTGAGGTTTTAAAAATTAACCCAAAAAATGTAAAGACAATAACAGGTTAACGCGTTTATCAAAATACATCTAAATAAAAAATAAATAGCAGTTGTGCATACAAAAATCCTCCAATCGCATCAAAAATAACAAGCTCTCTCTTTATACAATTAAATATTCTCGATCCACTTTTCTTAACAAAGAATTCAATTTCGGAGATTACAAAAATACTTCCTTTTCTAAATTATCCTAAAACAGCCTTTCAAGGAGAAAACTGGAAACAAATTTAAAACTATGCAAATAACAGTAAAACTCTTAGTAAGAGGAAAACGCCTTCCGTCCTTGTACATGTTTATAATTTCGAGCTAAGCCTGATGTTGGAAAAAATTAAGGACTACTTTTTTGCACCAGGCGAAAACATGGTCTGCACACAGGTACAGGTTTCCCACTTGCATGGCCCGGTAATGGTATTGTTTTGTCAATGCAACGGGTGCAAAATACATTTCCACACTTCCAACAGTGGCTCTGTAAAGGAATTTTTGTGAATTTCTTATTGCCTTAAGGGAATTGGAGGATCTTCTGATACCTTTTTACTGAATTGGTCAAATGGTGTGGAACAGGAACAAGTTGTCACGTTCCTTAATGATTTCCAATCCACAGCCACTGAATTGATTTCTTCAGCTAACTTATTCGGATCTGCAATGTCGGCCATCTGAAAAATATTCAGGTACAATCTCTTCAAAGAATCGAATCATCAAGTCGAAAAATTACCGATAGATTCGAGAACGACATTTCTGTTGATTTTAGAGGGTGATCATCATCTGCTGAAGACAGTTCACTCATTTTTCTGTCATAGTTGTACCTGCAGATAAAATTGACCATTGATTAAATAATTTATGTGTTTGTAAAAGTATTTTAAGTAATAATGACAACATTCTGTTCTATTTATCTCAAATTTAAAGGCGAATGGATAACTAAGAGATTGGCAGTATATTCTACTTTCATCTTGTTCTTCTCAAGAAGAAATCACAGCTAAAGAAAGGGGATAAAATTTATCTGCAGTGTAAAGGCTGCAAGTATTACACGTGGCGAGTACAAGAAAAATCTGTTAAGCCGCACCCAATCGGAACGTTTAAAATACCATACCATTCTCTTGGATTGGAATGTTTCAAGGAAGAGGTGGAAAAGAGGGCCGAAATCAGATAATGATTTGAATTGTCAACAGGTGAGGTGACACCTGAGTTATTTTCTGGATGAGTTGTTAGGAACAGATCTAAAACAGATCTGAAAATTAAATGATTCGCAAAATATATTGGCGTGCCTACCCGTCGGGCTCGTGGTAGAAGAATGCCTGAGCCACTGTATGTTACAAACATTACAACAATTGATTAATTATATCAGAATGTTTATCGAAGGAATATATAGTATCAGCATCTGACATACTTGGGCTGCAGTAAAGAAAACAAAAACAAATTGTTTGCCTGTGGAGTTTGAATCTAGTCTAGATGTAAGAAAACTCAGGATTATTCGATTACTGTACATCGTTTCGAATTTAGAGTGCGAGTAGTATTGAAATATTTAAAGTAGGCGCAGTAAATATTATGTTACTTACTTGTTGTCATTAATTTCAACTGTGGTTGTGTCTTTAAGTCTCGTAGCATCATGCAGTCTTTTAGCTGATTTTGAAATGTAATTTTTAAAACTCGCAATTCTCTAAAAAAATTTCATTTAATTAAAGTAGGAAAATAATTCAAAGTAATTATGTGAACCTTAGTCAAATGTTGTACATGATCTTCCAAAGAATTACAATGATCACGACTAGCTAACAGCATATCTCCTAGTGGTTCTCGTGGATGTACACCGCTTTCAAATCGACTGTACATTCCTCGCCAAAATCTTATAAAAAATGTTTCATTGCAAGTATAAGCGTTTTCACAATAATTTATATACCTAATATTTTGGGGAGCTAAATTGGGTTTAATGATTTCATCCATCTCGGGTCTGTATAATGGATTTATGTACTCATTTAGATGATTTGCCATGTAACCCCATAAAGAGAACGTTCTCTCTGACAATTTTAGATCTAATCGATCTTTTTCACAGTTTCCAATGAATGTGCCAAATTGGCATGACTGTACATGGTCGTGCAAAATTAACAAGAATCTCTCATTAAACTCAAATGCATCATTCCTTTGAATCATTAATTGCCAGGTACTATCAAGAAATTGTGTAAATACTGGTGATACCTTTAAAATAACACGTATAGTTTTCAATATTCATAAATTTAAAGTAAATTACTTCTTTGGGATCTGTTTGTATATGCCCACAACGTTCACTAAACTTATGTCCAAATGCAAGCCAGTCTTTTTCAATTAGAGCCTACATTAAAATAAATTTCTTCTATAAGCCACGCCATTCTAATTTTTATAGCATCTTACCTGAAAACCTTTAATTGTTCTATAGTATGGGTCCAGCATCAAAGCTGCCAGGGAGCAGACTTGCGCGGTTCTGTCCCATCCATCAGAGCAGTGTACAACAACTGAAACACCTTTATCCACAGCGTTAGCAATGAAACTAAAATAAATAATAAATGTTTAACGTGAATATAAGAAAATTTCTGTACTGTGAAAACCTTGATGTATCCAAAATCGATCGTATATGCCTTAACCAACCCGATGACTCCAGGGCACTTAAAAACCCACTCATCGTAGGAGACTTCTGTTCGCATGTTTCAATTAGCTTTTGCAAACTGGTCCTCATCACATGAATATTCTCAATACCCAGAAATTGAAATTTAATGTTCTCGTAAAATGCTTCATTCTCATACCCTTTACCAGCCGCCCTATTTGCCATGGCATTTATCTAGAAATTTTATCGGTTTAGAATATTACGAGTGGATGGTGTTTACACGTACCCTTGGTCTTGTATCTACGACGTACATGTAGTCAACATTGGGATTTGTTTTTCTTATTGCTTCAAGCATTTGCTCATCCTCTAAACAGCGAGCACTGAATCCTGACAGTGGTTGACTGCATCGACATATTGAAGCCTAAAGCAGGAAATGTAGATTATTTATTTGCTGTGAAAATCTAATCTACAGCAGTGATGATGAGTTGAAAATTTAATTTAATTTAATAGGGAAATTTAAATTTTCTGTTGATATTTGCCGAATTCATTCGATTTATGAAAAGTTTTAAAATAAATATAATTGCATTCGTTACCTTGTTCGAATGTAAATAAGTCAATGCTGGTAGTCGACCTTTCGATCTGAACCTAGAGCTCCCGATTAGCATTGCGGTGTTAGCCTCTGAAGGGACATAGACTTGCCTCGGATATGTATCGCACAGCTCATAATTTTGATTTAAAGTGCAAAGAGTCCACTGGTCATTCGGAACTCTCATCCTCTTAAATTCGTTCTCCTGTTTAAAATAGTCCCATCCAGCTGTTTTTGGGAAATCCTCTTTTCCAGGTGAATAATTAAAGCAGTATAACTTGTTGATTTGCACTGTAATTTAAAAGGGATTAGTTAATTAAAATTATTATTAGCAAAATTAGTAGAAATTTTAAGAAAAGCAGTTTCAACGATATCTGGCTAAATACGTTTTCCTTTTATGCAGGACAAATCATTTTCTATTTTCACATTATTTTTCTTAACATGCCCTTCATTATTACTAATTATTGAGTTAATCAGCCCATTAAGAGCCTGTACTTAATATAGATTCCAAACCATATAATCATTGGAATACTGAATGAATTTTAAGGATTTGAGTATATCATGAGGAAAATTTCAACACGAATAATGAGCCGGTCCGTTATCCATTGCGCTAGTGAGCCCGTTATCATTGGCGAATCTCATGCTTTACATATTTCGGATAGCATCGAGTGAAGTTCAGGTACTTTTTATTGAACTTAACCCAGACCTCGGCACATAAGACATTAATAGTTAATTAATGTTCGCAGTTTATTGTCGTGCTCTGATGAGTTCAAATTGATGGTGTCGAATCCAGATGTTCACTCTGTCTTAATTAGCGGGACCCGCTTGGAGGAGGGTGTTAAAGATGAGTTCGTTGGTGTGCCAGGTTATAACATTTCCAGAACTGATAGATGTGGACGTCGTGGTGGTGGCGGTGTCATAGTTTACGCGCGTGACGATCTACAAGTTGGTTTGCTCTCTAAATATTCTAGTAGCGAAACTAAGTTTTTGTTCCTGAAACTGTCTATTGATGGAGTGCATTCACATGTGGGTGTTGTTTACAGCCCTCCTAGGATATACCCTGAGGGTATGCTTAATTTTCTCATGCAAGAATCTTGTTCATTTGACAATATTATTATTGGTGGGGATTTCAACGTTAATCTTCTTAATAGTGATATAAAAAGCAGCTTTTATTAACGATGTTGGCACGTTGGGTTGGATATTATAACCAATGACTGCCCCACATACTTTTGTGCTAATGCCGTGACAAGGTTGGGTTTCGTAATCAATTATAATAATATAATTATTGAGGTCCATTGATTTTACTGTCCTTCTTGATGAGTACCATAGTGTCTTGAGATAATATTTACCGCTTTAATCATATCAATTGCAAATTTTTAATAAATTGATGGTATATCTTTTCGATAAATATGTGCCCGTTAAAACCATGCGTAAATGTTCATATGAGCCTACTTGGTTAACCGGTGAGATAAAGCGGTTGATGGCGACTAGAGACATGTTACTGCAACGTTGGAAACGAAATAGAACGGACGACTCACTCTTTGTTCAACATCATAATTTGGATACTAAGAGTATTGTACTTGCCACGAGACGCCGTTATAATAACGTGATGAACGCTCCTAATTCTAAAACATTATGGTCTCAGTTAAGGAAACGTGGCACTATTTCATCAGGTGGCAATAACATCGGGGATATCTCCTGATAATTTGAACACCTTCTTTTGCTCGGATTGACAAATTGGAGGGGTCGTAGTACTCTTGATATATTCCATTTTCAGGGGCGTCTAGAGACGAAATTGTATTGGCTGTTGGCTCTATAAAGTCTGATGCAATGGGGCTGGATTTTATTAATACACGATTTGTAAAATTGATATTACTCCACATTCTACCATATCTGGCTCACATTTTCAACTTTATTTTAACTACTTCAAATTACCCTGATGTATGGAAATTTGCAAAGGTAATTCTGCACCGAAAAGGACCACAGCAGGTCTACTCTCTGATTTTAGACCTATTAGTATCTTGCCGTTCATATCCAAGGTCCTTGAGAGGCTGCTTCATCCACAGATTTTTGAGTTTGTTAATAACTATAATTTGCTGTCCTCTGTTACGCCAGTACCATAGGACAGTGAGTGCTTGAATAAATCGAATTTCATAATATTTTCCTGAATTGGAAATTGGCTCGTCGGATATATTCCCAGCAGCAGCATATTTCCCTGAATTGGAAATTGGCTCATCGGTCACGGCCCTCAAAAGTGCAGCACACGTCCATTGGTCATGTGAGTGCATTTCACGTTCGCTTATGTACATGCATATAGGCGCTTGAGTAATACCGCGCAGCATAATGAAAAAAATGGACACGTGACGTATATTTCCTTTTCTCGATAATATCGATTTGAAATTCCTAGTATCCGGTCACTCATATATGCCATGCGATCGAGATTTTGGTAGCATTGAAAAGAGGAAAAAAATTTCTAAACCAATGGTTCCTGAAGCCAAGATAGCCGAGATGATTTCAGATGCTAAAAACGGACAATCATTCACTGTTTTAATGAAGACAAAGCATGATTTCTATGAATTCTCTGCAGTATGCGATAAAATCAGATCAGCTCTTAAATTTCTAAAGATATCCTGCCTATCATAAAGATAAGAACATATTTGAATGAACTGGAACCGTGGAGGGAGTACAACATTTTGAAAAAAAGTAAATCCGTCAACGACATTTCCGAACTTCGTTCTCTACCACTAACTTAGAAAACGACCAATCATTAGTGATCCTAAAAAGAAAGACCTCCTTTCTATGTTGGAATATATAGATCCAACATATCACTCATTTTATCATAACCTTTGCACCTAATGATGATATTTCTTTATAAAAATGTAATGCCTGGATTAAACATATTTTTTGAATCTAATATGGGTGTTTTGTGATTATAATACAAATAAAACTCATTATTTAGCTGTATCCAAACTGTCTTTGGTGTCTCCTGTACAATTTGCATTTTATGACTTACTATACTACTGTGCAATCGAGTTCGTCCACAGTCTTATGAGATCGCATTTCACTACTACGTCCCTAAAAATCGGAGTAAATGAATTTAAATTGGATTAGATTTTGTAATAACACCATTTAAACGGATTACAACGGAAAAAGCTTGACCAACCACAAATCGAACCACAAGACATGTTCGCCACACTTCTTATCAAACTATGAACTAAAAAATAAATATATGTGTATTAATATTTAGGAACGTGATATCAGAATAAACTGTTAATTAATGTAATGTACAAGCAAAGCCTTCGAAACTGCAAGCCATGCACAACAAGAAGAGCAAAAATATAGAACTCCTTTTTTATGAATGCTCAAGATAGCAGTACCTACATGGACTGACCAAATATATAAGCCCAAATTCACCTATCTTAAAGTATTCATAAAAAAGAGTTCAATGTTTTTGCTCTTCTTCTTGTGCATGGCTTGTAGTTTCGAAGGTTTCGGTACAAACCGAGTGTAACACAAATCAGCATAGTAATGAATTTCTCAGTGTTGTATTGTGTAATTTGATCGTATGTGGGAGAGCTACTCTAAGTATTGAAAATCCCGGCAGGGAACATGTTAAGAAGGTATGAGTCGTTAATAAATTAATGGATAAGTTTCAATCTCAATAAACTATGAATTTCCGATTCTACTCTAGACAGGAATAAGAAATGAAGAAGCTTTCTATTTAATTATTACTTGCTAGCCTTCAGATGTGCAAATCAAGCATTCATTTATCATTTATTTTCCAATTTCCTTTCTTGCCCTGCATTCCTTTCCTGCTTCTCTAAGTCCCCTGAGACTTTGCAAAAGCAAAAAAGGGTGTATTTAGTAAATTTCCTTTATCATAAACGTAATATTTATCTGAAAAATTATTACAAATTGTACTTAATACAACTTTAAATAAATTGGAACAGGTTTACGTTAAAAACAAAATCACTGTGTTTTAATTTTCTGTGCACTTAACGAATGAATAGTTTAAAACCTGTTTACTTTTGATTAGCTTTTCGCAAACTCAAAAGATGTCAAGCTGAGTTATTCCTCCTCCTTATTTGAAATCAGAATTCATTTGTTTTCATTTAAGGGAACATTGTGACATGATTTCCCGTCGTGCTGGCTAAATTATTCAAAACAAAACCTTTGATATGAAATGAAAAGATGAAAACGGACGGAACCCTTAAAATAAATTCGTAGAAGGAATAGGATTACTCTTGAAATTAATTGAAATCATTTCAAAAATCATTTGATGGCATATTTGCTTGTACTCAAAAGAGTACACATTTTATACAGATTAATTAAATTATTTACGTAATTGGGTGGGTAGGGTAGCATTTTCTTGAACGTTATTTCAATATGATTTACCTGGTTGGAAAAGTTTTAGCAAAGAAGTGTATACATCGTGGCATTCGCTGTCCTTTGGAATAACAAAAGTGACTGAAAGGAATGTTTTACATCTTATTAAAAGTGGTGATCCTGTTGTAGTTAGTGGTAGTTTATCCACACTCGCTATATGCATGTGAAGTATCTGAAAAAAATAAAGAAAATAATTTAATGTATATTAAACAGAAGTCTCTTCAGTTTTAAAGTAAATTCTTCAGGAAATGCTTTGTGCCTTCTATCGAGAAAAACTTGTTGATTGGATAGTCCACATTTGGTGGCTTGGCATAAAAAGAAAAGGAAACACGTGCCAGAATCAAAACGACACACAATTCAAAGCAAAGACAAAATTAAAGAGGTTCAAAACATAAAAATAAATCAAAGAAAATAAAACTAAATAAAAAGTAAAATGAAAAAAAACGCAATCCAATTAAGTTAATCTGTGAAAGAAAAAGATGTTAGTAAAAAAAATTGTTGAGAACTCAAAAAAATGGCTGTAAAATCAGGTGTTGACACCCGACCTTCAAGATATAAATAAATGAAGATAAATTGTACATTGAAATAATATTTGGTATTCTTTTAGTAACTTTTGCACTGAACAATTTTGTAGAGCAGTGAAGTTTTGGTTTTAGAATCGAGAAACCAATGTTAGACATTTAAAATAAAATTGACTTCCAAGTGACCTTCAATTTCGACTCAGGGTCACGCTAAAGGTCAGTACTTGTAGTACTCTCCTTTGTACCCTTCAAATTTTATCCAAAATTTTTCGAATGATTCTACTGCATGTTTACCTATTGTGTACTCTGTATATCATACATACATTTAAAAAAAATATTGTAAATAATTTTATGCAAAAGAACTTTCTAAAACAAAACACAGAGATTGTGTACCACAAATGAATTTGGTGTTAGGACATTAAAAACGAATTTTTATTTAATAAATAAGAAACTACAAGTTTCATATGGCAACTCTTTGAAGGAGTAGCCCGATTTGGTACATTTTCTGCCGCAATATTTTAATTTTATTAAAGTATCTTTGTGTCGAATTCGAATTTAATCCATCTACTTCAAAACATTTTCGTTTTAGAAGAGAAAAGTCGATTTTTTATTTGAGTAGCTGGCGATTTCATATAGCAAACCCATGAAGGAGTTGCCCAAATTGACCCATTTTTGATTTTGATATTTCACTTTTAATGAGATATATATCTACTAAATTTAAAGTTTCTAGCTCAAAGCGTTCTCGAGATAAGGCGTGGGTTCAGTAACTTTCAAAAAATTGTTGAAATTAGATTTTTTTTTCTTAAAAATCGAAGTGTAGGTTGCCTGAAAACAAACAAATATTCTAAATCTTTTATTTCGTCAAGATATAACTAACGATACTATTTTCAACGATTCCCGAGAAATCACAAATTTGCAGCTTTTAGCTTCTTATCTTGTCTTCTTTCTTTTATGGAGGACCAACCATAACAAAAAAAAGACATTGGCTTTACTAAACACCGAGTCTTGAAGTCTGCAGTGTAATCAGTGATGAAAATACGGAGAGCATTGTATGTATCAAGAACGGCACCACTTTTGCGTTTACTTTATTCATGCGTAGATAAAAAATTGAACACACGTTAGAAGATTTTAGCTCCGCAAATGTGTAATTCGTCTAGAAATATTTTTTTCTTTATTTTCATTTTATTCTTAACGATTCAAAAGGCATAATACACTATTTTCTACAAATTGTCTCAAATGGGAAATTTAAGCGTTGTAGAGAAAGTAATAGGTAAGAGTAAGATTTGTGCCACTTTTGAGCTTCAAATTTCAGAGATATGCTCCCTCCAGGTTATTAATCTCAGTGAGCGTAGTGTATTTAAATATTTAGATAATTAAATCATCTCCCTCTTATCTCAATAAAGTTAAAAACAAAATTGCACTTGTAACAAATAAACATACTGTCATCATAAGAGTTGTTTACTATTGCTATTGGAGACGATTACGAGTGGCTTTTATCCTTTTCATTTAGCACAGTCAGGAGGTTTACAATCCCAGTAGAGTCTTATTTCAACAAAAAATGTGGTTAATTTTCGTGAACATGTTCCCATGAAATTTATGGTGTTTTAATAGGTAAGCTGAAAAAATGTAATTAAAACTTTTAAGTACGTCCCAAGGGATTCTTCGGGAGCTCTCACAAAACAAAAAAAAATACCTGCCTATTAAACTCGCTGTCAATTTGTATTAAGTAAGCCTAGCAATCAAGACATGAAAATGCTTTCTAGAGAAAATTATTTACCTAACCTAACAACCTGAATTTTTAGAAGAAGAAGTCTCTTGCTTGTGCTTATCCATGGCATAATCAATACTTAAAAGCCAGCAAAAATGGAAACGCTTTCACATGTCGTAAAAAATAATATTTGAACTGGATGGTATTTAAATTTAGTTGTGTTTCGTTAGAAAAGTGGTGCATCATGAAAAGTCAGTAAGTCTCTTAATGTATAAAATATTCATGATACTCGAAATAAACTATATTGCCATTAATGGGAGAAGAAAAGAAATCGTTTAATAGATGTCCGTCTGTTCGTTATCTCGAGAACGATTTAAGTTATAGACTTGAAATTTGATAGACAGATACCTTATTAAAAGTTCGAAAATGGATTCATTTGGCCAACTACTTCATAGCGTTGCCATATGAAATCACCAGCTATATCAAATAAAAAATCGCTGGTTTTCTATAGTAAAACTTTGAAGTAAATGGATAAAATTCGGCACAGAAGTACTTTAGTAAAACTAAAAGATCCTGGTAGAAAATGAACCAAATCGGGTAACTCTTGATATATCGTTCGTAATTTATGTGTTCCAAGTTTTTGCATAAAAATAGTTACAATATATATGTTTTTTCCAAAAATGTCTATGTAACATATGATTTTAATTTTTGTTTTCTTGTATTGTATGGACACCGAAATCGCAGACATTGCTTGTAAACACAATCAAAAATGACTGCAATTTTTCAAAAGCAATTCAAATTGCGAAAAAAATGTGTTTCGATCAGCGAAGACAGCAGCGATCTCATCAGCACGCTACAAGTGCTGGCCTCGCCTGGCGTGGACACTCTGATCGTAATAGGATTTTGAGATTTTGAAAAATTCCTATATATGGATCAAACTGGCATGCTAATGAGATCGCTACTGCTTTCATTGATCGAAACACACACTTTTTTTGCAATTTTATATAATATACATATGAAGTATCATACATCAGAGATAAAGGGGCGGTGGAATAACTCGAAAGGTTAAAGTTTTGGGGAAAAAATGTTTCAGACAAAATGTGGAACAAAAAAAAGGCGTTTGGCAGTGACGTTGAGCTTGACTCAGACTCAAATGTAGAGACTAGGTGGAGATCGACTTCATTTTTTTATTGAAAATTATATACGTACCTTTAAATATGAGGTTCAACAATGGACCAAAATAATCTATAGAGGTCACTAAAGGTCAAATAATCTTGAATGGATATTCAGTAATTATACATTTTTGAACAAAATGTTTGAGACAAAAATTGTGCGACACACATTGGTGCACTTAACCGTTATTTTGACCTTAATTACTCTGAAAGAGGAAATGAGAAAAACTTCTATTAATTCCTCTAAAAGGTTCATGAAGAAGAGCCAATTAAAGCTTCTCTTCTTGTTTCTTTCCCAATCCGCCCGGTACACATACCTAAGCAAAAGTAAATGAGGTAAGGTATTAATAATATTTTCCATAATATAGGCTAATTTAAAAAATGTAATCAACAATAGGATTATAGAAAAAACGTCCATTTTCCACCACGAACCAACAAACCAAGAAGGCATGAAATTATTTACCGATTTGAAATTTATTGATATAAAACTAAACGTATTTCTTAATGTCCTTGGGCCTCAGGGTATTTCCTTGGACTAAATTTTACGGTAAAGAATTCCTTTTATTTATTTTTACTCTGTTTTTTCCAAATACTTTTCTTGTGATTTGGGTAAGCCAAATCTTTTCTGGGACTCGTAGGCGTGTTCAACTTTTAAAAAGGGACAAAGAATTTTTCCTGTTCATCTCTGAACAATTTCACGGAGTTTTATTTCAAATGCTTATTTCTTTTATTTTCTATGTTGGGACTGCTTTGATTAATAAACGTTTAATTAGTGTTTACTCACAAACAATAGTAGCTCGAAGCCTTAATATTCTAGAAAATCATATTGGGTAATTTTCAGATTTTAAAAAAGATAAGATTGTACAATACCGAAAATTAATTTACGTAAATCAACTTTATTATATTTAATATAAAGTTAAAGACCCTGTCTATGAACAGTTTATGTGCTTATCAAGTACAACTAATTTAACAGAGGTTTTCCTTCACATTTTAAAACTAGCAAAACTAAATAATTAGGTAGGTATATTGCTTCAAGTGTAAACGGGGTGCATCCGATTTTTTCAGAGGTTCCTTCAGGCGAAGTGACGCATGTTAAAAGCTTACTATTCAGACTAATACCTGCCTTATTTCATTGTCTACAAAAGCCGAATATTTTGGGGCTCTGGAATGAATCGTTTTGTAATTGCGTTAACTTTCTTGAAAAACGAGCATTGTTGTACCTTACCCCTTAGCCAAGTCACAGTGGACAACTCCTTGACGTCGAGTGATTCGTTCCAGAAAAATATTTATATTTTGTAGAAAAATTTGATTTGCGGAAGTGCGAATTTGATTTACAAAAGATTGAATTTAATTCACAAACGAGCGGATTTGATTTACGAAATTGATTTACAAAGAGGAATTTGATATGCAGATTGTGCAATTGTGTGTAAATAATGTGTGAATAAAAACTAATAATGTGTAAATAAGGAGCTTCTACGTCCTTTAAGAGATTTATTTAAGATTTTATATTCAGTCAGCATTTAACATTTTATATGCAGTCAAAAATTTATTCAAAAGTTTAAAGGGAGGGACACCAACCTCAAAGATTGAAACACACTGTGAAAGACTACAGTTATTGAATTCATAAGTCGTATGTCAAACAATGGAAAGAAGTCCCCCAAGAAGTTATTGAGTAGGGTTGGAAAAAAGCGAGTAACAACTTATTCAAACTTAATACCCTAGTTCACATAATTTTCTCTCAGACTTATTTTGATTACTTACTTGGAGGTAACATACATGTAAGTAGTAGTGTTTTATTTCAATCCTAAAAAGCCCTTCGACACTAATGATTAGAACACCCTGTGTACAATGAGTCCTTGGATATTTTGATGATTTAAGCATAATAGAAATAATAAATAATAATAAGTCTAAATAACTCGGATTGTGATCTAGGATTCCAAATCAATTGAAAAAGCATCTATCGCTCTATTCTTTGCAAAATTCCACTGTAGGCGACTGTCACTATCTGTGATTAAGGCCCATAGCAATTGGGAGTTACACACAAAGTCAGTTATCTATCTCAAAAACGAGATGGTTGGGCTCCGAATTTTGAATCTAAGACAAATTTGTAATACGCAGATCTGTCAGTTCAGTTTTTTAATTGTTGAAAGGGCAATGAGGGTACTTTTAACGGTAGAAACCTGCTAAATTTTGCCAGTTGTACTACTAACTCATCCTCCTTAGTACTTTAACTACCATATGCTATAAATAAATTTTATTAAATATGACAGACTTAGATGAGTCGTTCGTATACAGAATGCTCAAGGTTGCTTTGGAGAGAAACACGCAGGATACCGAAAAACATGTCACATATCGCACATAATGGTTTTGTACTACGAGAAAGGGTACCACAGTAAGGGTCACCATATCCAATGACGTATATATTGTAATTTTCGTAAACTCTGGAGAAACACAGGGGAGCTAAGCCTCTACCAAGCCTCTAGATGATGTTTTGACAATATTCACAACTTCCTAATTATGTTTCATTCTTGTCAGTAAAATTGTCGAAATTTTCTAGAACTACCTTGAATCACTGAATCCTAGAACTACCTTGAATCCTTACGCTATGCAAAGGATAGATATATAAAACAAGTATATTTTTTTGACTGATGCGCCTTATGTTTAATTGAAATTTTTTTAGTTCAATAACAGACTCTAAATGTAAGGGAGTTGTATTTTGATGCACTTTTGATATCAATATCTAATGGCAGACATTCTGTCTCTTTTTATTATGACGTCAATGGTTATAATTCTCTTGGGAAATATATATATTTAATATATTTCTTTAATGTACTAATATCTCAACAACAGATGAGAACTAAATTTGCTGTTGCTGTCTTCACAATATAAGATTTTCTCTATTTTGGTAAATTGCAATAAATTCCCAAGACTAATGGGGGAAAACGAAGGTAAAATATGTACCCATATAATTCTGCCCAACAGTCTGATCTACTGACATAATTTTTACCAAATAAAAATAGATAAGAATGCGGCAGTGTAGTTATGGATTTGCGAAACTTTGAGTATTATGAATTAGATTTACTTAAAGATATTGAGATACGCGAAATATTTTTGTGCTATAGAGTAAATCGCGCATAAAGATACCATCGTCAATTTAGGGTCCTGTAAAAGTATTTTTATTGCGCCTGTTTTCACAGTCGCCTGCCAGTCTGCTGTTTACCTCGCACGTAGAGCACATGAAATATTTCTTCTTGCTATCAAGTGCGTGTGAATGTATATTTCTTTGTCAGAAAAAGAGGTTTTATTATTTTTTACGAAGGTTATCCCCAAACCAACCAACAATATATAAAATTTAGCAATCAAAATTGTTGACAGTGAAATTATGTTTCAGCACTTGAGAAAGAAAAATCTTGCTCACATACAACATATCTTGTATTGTGGAATAAAATAATTTATATGCATGGAGTTTTGTATGCAATTTGCCGGAACACTTGATGGAACATGTAGTAGTGAAGTTATTCTTAGTGATAATTTTGCTATCTGTAAAAAACGTTTTTCATATTTAAAGACAACAACTAAATTAAAATAGCGCACCAGTAACTTTGAAAACATAAGTACTGATTTTAAATTATGTTTTTTTTCAAATTGTGATTTTGTTTCTGTAGATTGTTAGCTTATACCTCAAGCAATTTGGTGATTCCTAGTTTAAATTACTTAAGCAGTGTCTTTCAGGTAATATTTCTTAGCATAACTCGTAAACAAACCTTAAATATTAGTGTAAAGTAAGGAAATGCGTGCGATTATGTGAGCTGGCTGAGACGCACTTTTGCAGAGTTATTTCTGTGGGCAAAGCATTTCTGCAAAGGGTACGATGATTTATTTCCACTGACGAGAACGGTTCTTGGGAAGCCACTGGGATATTGCACAGTAAAAATTTCATGCCAAAATTGTGGTTTACTTGTAACATTTATCAGGTTAAAATTTTCCAATATTCTTTTCTGTTAAAATTTCCCTCCGCCCAGGTTAAGTTGAGTGCGTTATAGGATTGTTCCCTGAGCTTAGACAATAACTTAAAAATAAGAAAAATTAAAATTAAAGTCAAAATTGTACTTAATTACTGAAAAATTCGTTTAAACGCACCTTGTATCCCTTTTAGTTATTTGAAATCTTTATGTCTTGGCTTATGATGGTTTTGATATTAAGTAGGTCCTTATGGCTTTTGATTACTTCAAATATGCTCCTTAGCATCGAGTCAGTGGAACTTTTTCAACATAGTCTCCTGCATTTAGTCCACCTTTTTCTAAGGCTCTAATTCCGTTCGAAAAAAAAAATATTTTTCTTGATTATCAAAAAATTGCTCGACGGCACCCATCACTTTTCTGTTGTCTTCAAAAATCTGATCTCCGAGCTCTTCTTTCAAGCGATGTTCAACCATTTCGAATCCGCTTCCCGAATCGCAGGCATCGCAAATTCGAATTTGTGTGCTGGTGTGTTGTCCTGATGGAAGAGCACCCCAACAGGCAGCTTTCCACGATGTTTTTCCTTGATCGTTTCCAGTAACCTTCTTATTTGGTCAGTGTAACGAGGATCTGTGATTCTCCTCCCCTCTTTTAAGTAGTCAATCATCTCAAAATACAGAAACCTTAACGTTCCAAACCGAGACCTTGAGACCTTGAATTTCTTTGGATTTGGGCTTTTTCCAAGTCATGTATTGCTGTTTAGTCTTCGAATAAAAATGGCGAATCAAAGGCTCAACAATCTTTGCAAAACAGCGCAGAAACCATTCAGGATCTTGTTGGTATATAGACAAACATTTGCAGAAATCTTTTTCATCCCCTGTTTTCTTCTAAATAATTTTTGAACGCTGCCGTATAAAATGCCCATGATTTCTGTTAAATTCCTGACTATAACTCGCCGATCTGCTAGA